>JAURVB010002416.1:0-106231 GCA_033002965.1 Piper betle | reverse complement strand
TCGACTTGAAATTAACTCGTAACTCGACTTACTCAAAACACATTTAAAATAGCAGATTAATCTTATTATTGATTATTAATATAAATTCTAAAAAATAATTTTACTACAATAAAAGAACGAAAAGCAATTTTAATCAATATGACTTTGCTACCTGGAGAAAATCTCAGCTACAACAATTTAATTATTTATCATGACATAATTAACTAAAATTATAAGGTTAATAAATTATGCATGCTATGGCATGTATAAGAGACAGATCACCAAAAACATGGATAAGATGTTATAAGATTTGCATCTCATTACCAAGATAAAGATACATATATAAATTTTTTTAAAAAATTCTATCTCAAGAATGTCCAAAAGATTTAACAAAAACAATTTTTTAAAATTGCATGGAAAAGAATTAATATTTTAAATTTGTGCGGAAAAGAATTAAGTTTTTAAAACCATCATTTACCACGTTAGGACGCGTTAGCTAGTTTTTTGGGATTATCAGGTGTATCACATTTACCACGTTAGGACGCATTAGCTAGTATTTTAGGACTATTAGACAATTATTAGGTGTATCACATTTTATTTAGTGTTTTTGGGATTTATTCTACGATTATTGACTCAAGTCGGGAACGAGTAAAATTTTATTTACGAAGCTACCCTTACATGCGTATGAGTTTCTTAGAAGCGTGCCTCTTCTCTGCGGCCGCCCTCTTCCTCTGGCTGCTGCCACCACCCCTGTGGCCGACCAGATCCTTACTCTTTGACCACCGCCGCCAACCCGCTGTTGTCCTCCTCCGCCAACACCCACAAGTCCTTCATCTTTGTCTCTTGCCTGCGTGTGAGCGAGGTGATTCCCAAGTTCCCCAATCTCTTTCTCTGTCCATGGAATTTAGGGTTTCAATCTTATTCTCCCAATTCGAAGTTTCTTGACCATGGAGAAGTCCAAAGAGGTCGCCTAAGGCAAGCCCAACATGGTCGTCGCCACGACCACCACTAACAACGAAAACTTGGCCCAGTCATGGTTGCAAAAATCGGAATCAAAATTGGAATTGATTATCGAGGGAGTCGAAATTGGTCTAAATCGATTGAGTTGAATCACTCAGGATCAGTCCTATACAAAAATTTCAACTTAGTCAAAATTGGTAAGTTATTAGTATAGAATATATCATTTTGATGTAATTTTCATGTTATAATGTGTATTATATTTTATGATATTTTTTCATATTTTTTGATTTTTTAAAAATTATTTGGAATTAGTTATTATTTTTTACTCGTAGCTCGACTCACTCAATAATATATTATATTATATATATATATATATATATATATATAAAATATCACTTACTTACTCAAAACACATTTAAAATAGCAGATTAATCTTATTATTGATTATTAATATAAATTCTAAAAAATAATTTTACTACAATAAAAGATCGAAAAGCAATTTTAATTAATATGACTCTACTACCTGTAGAAAATCTCTGCTACAACCATTTAATTATTTATCATGACATAATTAACTAAAATCATAAGGTTAATAAATTATGCATGCTATGGTATATATAAGAGACGGATCACCAAAAACATGGATAAGGTGTTATAAGATTTGCATCTCATTACCAAGATAAAGATACATATATAATTGCAAAAATCTGAATTGAAATTGGAATCGGTTTTCGAGGGAGTCGAAATCGGTATAAATCGGTTCAGTTGAATCAGCCAGAATCAGTCCTATATAAAAATTTCAACTTAGTCAAAATTGGTAGGTTATTAGTATAGAATATGTCATTCTGATGTAATTTTTATGTTATAATGTGTATTATATTTTATGATATTTTTGGATTTTTTAAAATTATTTAGAATTAGTTATTATTTTTGAGTCGAGTTAGAGTCAAATCAACTTTTAATTACAATAATGCTACTTATATTTCATCCCTCGTTCTCCCCCTGTCGCCGCCCATGTACCCTCCCTCGATCGCCGCCCCACCCCATTGCCCAGTCGCCACCTCGCCGCCCTATCGCCTCGTCGACCTATCGCCCCGCCCCATTGCCCGGTAGCTGCCCTATCGGCCCGCCCCATTACCCGGTTGCCGCCTCGCCGCCCATGTACCCTCCCCTAATCGCTGCCCCGCCCCATTGCTCGGTCGCCGCCTTGCCGCCCTATCGCCCCTATCCAGCCCCGTTGCCACCCTGGACACCTTGTTGCCTTGTTGCCCCCCCCCCCCCCCCCCATCGCCTCTCACCCCACCCACAGCCCTTGCAGCTCTGTTGGCCCGTCGTCCCCCCTCGCCCCCGCCCCGCCGCCCTTGCTTAGTCCCCTGTCGCCCCATCGGCTCAAATCGGCTGATTTGCGGACCGATTTGAACCTAGCCGATTCACATGATTTTTAAATCGGATCCTCACCGATCCGATTTATACATCATTGGGCCTAGTCCCTAGTTGATGCCACCACATCACCCGCAGCGGTGGTGCAGTCGCTGTCGAGGACCTCCTTCACCAGAATCAGCCAAAAGGACGCCAATCTCCTGTTTCGCCCCAACCCCGACATGACCTACAACCATGGTTGCATGAATCGGAATCGGAATTGGAATCGGTTTTCCAAGGAATCAGAATCGGAATCGGAATCGGTCTGAATCGGCCAGGAATCGGTTCAGTTGAATCGGCCTGAATCGGTCCAAATCGGCCATATACAAAAATTTGCCAACTCATAATAGAAATACCTGAAATACATAATTATATAATTTCTCAACATAAATACACAAATTTAAGTATTTATACAACAATCATAAAGGTATGTAATTAAGACAATACAACGGTAGAGTCATACCTGAAAGAACAAATAAGAACATACCTGAAAGAACATATTCTTTATGTAATTCAAATAAGAGCAAACCTGAAGAACATATTCTTTATGTAATGAACACAATTTCATATAATTACATACCTAAAAGAGCATCACAATTTATCATCAGAATACCACAATGTCATAAGTGTATACACAATGTTCATATATCATCATCTCTCTTCTATCAAATAATAACAACAAGACATTAATACAAGTCCACAAAATGAATGTTCAACACAATTTTACTTAGTGCTTAATACTAAATCATCTAATTTATCATCTGAATCATCTTCGGAGTCCGAATCATTATCACCAATCGGAATAGTAGAACTATCATCTGCATTAACACGAGACCCCTGAGTAAAAGGAGGCATAAAACTCCCACTCATATGAAGTCCCTCAGGTTCAGGAGGCAAAGACAAATTATGTTGGGAGTCAATATGTACATCAATACCAATATTTTGTCCACTAGGAAGAAGCGGCAAAGAAAAACCATCAGACGTAGTAGAACACGATCCAATTGCAGTTTTCAGTGTGTTGCCACTTTCATTTGCTACAAAGGCCTCTTCATTTGCACCATCATTGTTGCCAACATTGGTACCAAAGAAATCATCCTGCATAAGAAAAGTCATACCCTATTCATTTCAATTCAAAAAATTCATACACAAAATCATGAATGTGATGTAAGCTTTACTTAAACATACCGATGGGGATGGGTTGTCCCATTCTCCAACCCACTCATTTAACGAGTCTTCTAAACTCGAATGTTCACTAACTGCATCATATTTATGCCTCCACCTCAACTCGTTTTCTTTGACCCGCATGTTGTAATGAATATATACAAGATCATTTACTCTTTCTTGCAAGTCGATTTCTTCTTTTGGTATGTACTTGGTCAAAAGTGCTCCAATTACGTTCACAACCCGATGATGATGAAGTTTGACTAAGTATTCTAATAGCTATTTTTTGTAGTTCAGGGCAGCTTATACCATGTTGCTCCCACCATGATGCTACATTTGATAAATTAATTTACTTATAAGCTTGCAATAAATATGAAATCTGGAGAAAGGTGGATTTTACCTGGGTGGAGGAATTTTCTATTGGTAATTGCAAGAGAATGTCCAAAATCTCCTTTTGCACATACAAAATTGGACCACTACAAAATATTAAAACAAAATGAATCATCATATTTAGTTATACATAAACATTTATATATATAAATTAAAAACAATAGTATCTTGACCTGCAAAGATGCCATGGATCAAGCTACTTCATTGACTTCAAACGACAAATGACATCATTGAATGCACGACACACTTCACTTGGCTACAAAATTATTCTCAATCAAATACAAGCAATATGAAATTGTTAAAAAAATCATAAAAGGTATGTAAGTCAAATAAGATTATACAATGTTAGAGTCAGGGCGATAACGACTTTGTGGATTAAGCATATACGCTGCAGCATGAAGAGGATGACAAAATTGATTCGCCGATCTCTTGGTGATGATATCAACAAATAACTTGTATCGCTCTACTTTCATGTCATGTACCTTTTACTTTTTCTATGGTCTTTTGCATTTCATCATAAACGAATGGCATCGAAGGTCTTTCATCACTATCCACCATTCTCAAAAATCGAACAAGTGGCTCAATTGTTTTATACACAAATTCCATCTTCTTCTAAAATGTGCACTAAAGACAATATTTTTAGCTGCTATTCCATCCTCATCTTTTGCAAACTTCGATGATGAATACATTTCAGAAATAAACATCTTTTTCAGAGCATGCTTGTGTTCCAGGAAACTAGCAATCGTCAAAAAATGAGTAGCAAATCGAGTTGCCCCAGGTCTCACCAATTAATGTCCATTTGTGAAATTATTCCTCATAAGAGCCAACAACCATAAGTGGTTGTATATAAGTTTGGTGATTTTCTGTGCATTCATAATACATGTTTCAACTTTCTTAATTTTTGCAAAGTCCTTCACCATCATGTTTATACAATGGGCAGCACACGGAGTCCAAAATAAATGTGGTCTCTTCTGTTCTAGCATCTTCCCTGCAGCTTTGTATGCCGACGCGTTATCACTGATGACCTGCACAACATTTTCCTCCCCAACTTCTTCAACTACTTTGTCCAGTAAACTAAACAAATAGGTAGCATCCTTTTTTTGTCTAAAGCATCAACTTATCCAAGGAAATACATTCCTCTTGGGCAGTAAACTAGAAAGTTGATCAAAGTTCTACCGGATTGATTGGTCCACCCGTCAGACATAATAGAATAGCCTGTTGTCTTCCAAGATATTTTTATATCCTCTAAACTGGCATTTATAGAAGCCACTTCAGCAGTAAGAAAATTGCCTGACAAAGAATTTCTGCCCGAAGGTTTGATCCCTTGATTACCATATTTACCACATCAATCATTTTCTGAAAGTAAGGCGAGTCTACAACATGGAAAGGAATGGCACAGTGATAGAAGAATCGAGCAACGGCTGTGTGTAAGTGCTCTTTTGCTTTCTTTTCTATTGCCGTAAAAATTCTCATTTGACCCAATGTATTCTTCTTTTCACTTTCAAAAATAGGTGCCTTCCTCTTCGAAGTTGACTTAGAGCACCCAACACTTTGCTCCGAACTTCCATCTCTTCCATATCTGAGTCAATCAAACCATATGACCATATTTCTTCTCTAATCCTTTGTTTTCTTTCTTAGCCTTTTCACACCTTTGAAATAATCTTTCATTTTTTGTGCATTTGTTTCAGGAACTTTCTTACAAGCAGCAACATTTCCTTTGAGTCCAGCAATATGTTGCTTAAAGCGATATACCCCTCCACTTATGGTTTTTCCAACAAAAGTTACAGATGACTTGCTTCTTAGATGCATCAAGGCCATATTCCCATCCAAAATCCATCTTTCCTGTGACTAATATCTCAAAATTTTGATAACTTCAAATGACTCTGTAGTTAAATTTGCAGCCAAGAGAACTCCGAAATCTACAACTACCATCAATCCGACCACTACCAAGCAGATTTTCAATCAAATGGTATCCCATTCACAAAGACAACAAATTGAACACCAAGGCAAAGACAATTAATTGCAAAAACCATCAATTACAGTTCCTAAAAACCCTAGCATATCAATAGTAGCACACCAAAAAATCCATCATCAATCGGACCA
This sequence comes from Piper betle, assembly GCA_033002965.1. Classification (NCBI taxonomy): domain Eukaryota; kingdom Viridiplantae; phylum Streptophyta; class Magnoliopsida; order Piperales; family Piperaceae; genus Piper; species Piper betle. The sequence continues at coordinate 100,219 of JAURVB010002416.1, read as the reverse complement.
CTACCAAGCAAATTTTTAAGACTTCCAAGCTATATTCGCACATCACAATTTGCACATCACAATTTACACATAGCACATATTCGCACATCACAATTTGCAGCACACACAATTAAGTCAATTAGCACATCATATTAATCAATCCGCACAAAATTTTAATTTGGATATCACAATTTGCACATCATATTAATCAATCCGTACAAAATTTTAATTTAGACATCACAATTTGCACATCATATTAATCAATTAGCACATCATATTAATCAATCCGCACAAAATTTTAATTTGGACATCACAATTTGCACATCATATTAATCAATTAGCACATCATAGATTACAATTCGCACATCACAACATTCAATTTCAATAAAAAAATCTAAATTCACCCAAATTTTCGTTCGGCCGCCGATTCCACCTGAACTACTCTCGTTTGCGCTCCACGGCACGCTCCACAGCAGGTCGGCCGGCGGAAGCGTGGCGGAGCTGAGGTCGGACGGCGGAAGCGCGAGCAGAGTGCGGCCGCCGATTCCACCCGAAGTCGTCACTTTTGCGCTCCACAGCACGTCGGGCGGAGCTGAGGTCAAACGGCGGTGGCGTGGTCGGAAGGTCAGGCGGAGGTGAGGTCGGACGGCGAAAGCGCGACGGAGGGCGGCAGTGTGAGCGACGGCGGAAGCGCCGATTTTAGGTTTTTAAATCCAAATTACCATTTTACCCATGCTTAAATAATTTAATAAAAATCAAACCTAGGGTATTTTAGTAATTTACTAAAAAACGATTCCGATTTAAATCGGCCGATTCCAATTCCGAGTTAAATTGGTCGGAATCGGGCGAACTCGGCCGATTCGGCCCCGAAATCGGATCGGCGCGACGCCGATCCGATTTAAATCGGCCGATTCCACTTGGAATCTGGCGATTCGTGCAACTCGGCCTACAGCACCTCCGACGGTGGCGCGAAAAAAAAGGGGGGGGGAGGGGGGGGAGGGGAGAGGGGAGGGTTGAGGGGAGGAAAAAGGTGATGGCAATTTCGTAATGAAAACTTGACTCACTCCCGAGTCAATATTATGAAATAAATATTAAAAATAATTTTAAAAAATAAAATACTATAAAATAAAAACTTCACTCACTCTTGTTCAAGTCAATATTACAAAATTTATTTTTATATTTTTTTAAAAAATACAATACCATAAACTAAAACACTTGACTTGCTCCTGTGCATGATTAGTCCTGATTAGAATTAATAGTATGAAATTAATTTAAAAAATTATAAAATAATTTTGTAATAAAAATTTGACTTGATCCCACATGGGATCGAGTCAAGTTTTAATTCCAAAATAAATTTAAAAAATTAAATAAAATAATTTCGTAATAAAAACTTGACTTGCTCACAACTCGCTCCTTTCCCGAGTCAAGTTTTTAATTTTTTTTAAATTGACTCCGGTCAATAAAAAATATTTTTAAAATTTATTTCTTAATAATGATTCCATTCGCAATAAAAAAACTTGACTCGGTCCTTATTTGAGTCAATATTACAAAATAAATTAAAATAATAAAATAATTTTGTAATAAAAACTTAAATCGATCTCAGATAGAGCCAAGTTTTTATTACAAAATTATTTTATATTTTTAATTTATTTCATAATATTGACTCCATCCTGCGCAAGATCGAATCAAGTTTTTATTACAAAATTATTTTATATTTTTAATTTATTTCATAATATTGACTTAATCTCGTGCTACACCGAGTCAAGCTTTGATTACAAAATTATTTTATTTTTTTGAATTTATTTCGTAATATTGACTCACGGCGGGCAGGGGTAGGTTGTCACCGGAAACCGCCGAAAGCTGCCGAAAAAACCCTGAAACCTTCCGAAAAATCGGAATTGCTGGAATTTAGCGGATCTTCCGCAGAGGTCACCCAGTCGAACCCGATTGAATTTTGGGTGGCGAAAAGCGCCGAATTTGAGCTCCGAGACACGCGACGAAACCCTAACCATCGCTGATTTCCAACGACGTGAGGTATAATTACCTCCGATTTAATTATTTAAAATTAACGATGATTGTTAGCATAGCATGCTAGAATTGAGTAGTTGTCATGATGAATGCCAGACTATGAATGAAGTAAAGATGTGCATGATGTGATTAACAAGGAATGAAGGTTACGTGATCTAATGAGGTAAAGTAAATTTGAACATGATAATTGAGTACAACGTAACTTAGGAAATATAATAAAATTGGTGTTAATAGGATAAGTTGGAATTACTTTCCCATTTATAATTGTTGATTGTTATGGTTGATGCTTGTATTGTGAGTGTGTTTGATCATGACGAGTTTGATTCATCATTTAATTAGCGGGCATTAGTATTTAGTTTTGATGTGTAGGTACGAAGTAGGAGCTCGCCGCCTAGGCGCAATAATACCTTGAAGCTTCTATCAGGTTCGTTTAGGACTCGCCTTTGTTTTACTCTATTCTATTATATGTTTGTTTTATTGTCTGCAGGACGGGATAAGTAGCATTTTATCGGATCCCACTTAACTCGGGTCATTTAACCGAACAGTTTTCCGGATTAATAACCCCTCGAGGATGAGATCCCTCGAGAATGATTTCAAAAACAAGATTCACAACAAGTTGCCTTCGGGCCTATTATATAAATCCCTTCCTAGGTATATATATATAATTTTATCGAGTTTTCAGTGAGATGAGAGATGGAGAAACTGATTGCACATACCATGAGCAGATGCCATGATAGTTAAAGCAGGCTCTGGATTAGTGAAGCGGACTGTTCCATTCTTGAGGGATCTTGAAAACTCCGCATTTGAGTTCCTCACACCAGGAGAATATGGAGGTTTACGAGGTATTTTTAGTGCAGCACATGTCTGAACTCGTGGTTTAAAGGGTACTGATGGCGACTGCCTGAAGAGTACTCAGCCTTTGTGCTTAAGGCCAGAAGAAATATAGAGGTAAGGAGAGGGCATAGGAGTTCAAGACTAGAAAATGAAGTAAGAAAATGCCGAGAGAAGCATCAGTAGCAACAAATCAGGCAGTTCAGGATGCTACCTAGTCTGCAGCCTAGTGGCTCCTCAATAGGTGCCCTTCAGAGTGTTCACGAGGAGTATATGATGATTTCTTTCACATGAGAGTTTGCTCTCATAGCCAGCTTGTTATAGTTTTTTCCTGGACCAGTTACACTTGTTACTGATGTGTTTTTATACTATATGTAGGTAATAATCACGAGTTGGAGGAGCCAGCTTGGACAGAGGAGCGCTGTTGTCGCTTGCACACATATCAGTTGATAGAATGGTTAAAATTTTGTTACGATGTTATTATATTGATGTGATGTGATTAAATGCTAAAATATGAAGACATAATGAGATGAAATATGTAACGACCCGCCATTTTTCATGATAATATTGTGGGCCTAACTGGCTAGGTGTTACTCAAAATTAAAGCAATTATGTCACAAGCAATTATGTCAAACATTATTAGAAATCATAACTTATAATAAAATCCCACAGTCTTGGACCGTTTCCAGCAGCCACACTTATTCCTCAATTAAATAACAAAAGGAGTCCTCATATTACTTTGCTCCATGCTCTAGTTGTCAATCATCTAATCTCGGATCTGCACACTGCGGAGGCAATTCCGCGTTAGTGATTACAACACTAAGTAGTATAATAGATAAAACAAACAAGTACATTCCACCATTTTCATATATTTATTTTAATATGCGGTGGAGCGATTCCGCTATACTCCAAAACAATGCGAGGAGGTGTCCGCTGTGATCCACACACCCGGCCGTAGCCTTTTATGGGGAGGCTACCACTACCGTCTCCAGTGCCAGTGCCTCGCACACCCGGCCGTAGCCTTTTGTGGGTAGCTATCACTGCACTCGGGTGATTGCTATGCCCGTTTGTGGGGAAGCTCTCACTACCAATTCTAGTGCCAGTGCCTCGCACACCTCGGCCGTAGCCTTTTTATGGGGAGGCTATCACTGCACTCCAGTGCTAATGCCTTGCACACCCGGCTGTAGCCTTTTGTGGGTGGCTATCACTGCACTCAGGTGATCGCTATGCCCGTTTGTGGGAAGCTCACTGCCAACTCTAGTGCCAGTGCCTCACACACCCTGACCGTAGCCTTTTATGGGCGGCTATCACTGCACTCAGTGCAGTGCTCACACACCTCGGCCGTAGCCTTTTATGGGGCGGCAATCACTGCACTCTAGTGCGATGGAGGAATCGCTGTGCCTCACTCACCCTGGCCGTAGCCTTTTTATGGGCGACTATCACTACTCCAAAACAATATCGATGCATCACAAGATTCACACATAACACGACCCAGTGTCGGACTGAGTCAATTCTTTAACCCGGTTGCACTTCGTGCATGGTGGTCGAATCTGGGCTCAGGCCGACCTAGGCTACCAACAAGGAAAATACGATGTTCTACCTATTATACGTACCTGACTTGCGGGTTCGTCCGACTGTAATCCGCTAACCCTAATATGAACGGGGCATAAAATTATACATTAGTATAATTTTACTCGCGTCAAAATGCATGCAACTAAATATTTAATATATGCCACATTAATTAATTTATTTAATTCGATAAGGTTCAACACTTCTTTATTTAATTAATTATGCTATCGCGTAATTTCTACGCGATTATCTTTTATTGATCCATTATTTTACTTTACGAATTTATTATAAGAATAATCGTTTTATTTATCAAATATAACTTTATATGATAAAGGTGAAGTCTCTATTAAATATTCCTCATAACCCTTCAATTTAAGTTAATTGCTTTTAATCACCGATTAATTAATTACCGTTTATCGTGATCAGAAATTTATTAATTTCATGTAATAATTTATAAATTTATTATTTTGACCACTTAACTCATATTCCTTTAAATTAATTATTTCAATGATTTTAACACGAGTTGGTATTATTATTATGATTTTTAACTCAACCCATATCGAGTCAACCCGAAATTACAAAACTGCCATTCTTCTTCTTCTTCTTCTTCTTCCCGTCACCATTCTTCTCTTCACCCAAAACCAGCACCAAGCTCTTCTCTTTCGACCAAAATCTAGATCCTATCCTTCACCCATTGTCTCCCTTTCCTAGCAACCAAATTAGCAGCAACAATCAAGGGCGACTGCACCACCACAGCGACGAACCAGCAGCCATGGCGACCTCGACCTGCTGCTATGGCGACTCAGACGTGACCAGCAGCACCGCCCACGCGTCCCTTCTTCCGTACAACAACCCAACGCCCAGAAGAAGAGAACACTACCCTACAGCGTGGTATATGCAACTGGTCGTGACACAAACGCCATGGTGCTGTTGCTGCAATTCAGCAGGACGTGCTACCATCCTTGGCAATTTCAGCAGGACGTGCTACCATTCTTGGCTGTAAATTCTATGAAATCTCACCTTTAATTACTACAACATGAGTAAGGACGTTGATGCAGCAACTGATTAGCAAAAGATTATGACTTGTTGCTGTAATTAATCACAAACACACAAGAATTGCTGCACGACAGCAACTTATGTTCGTGGGTGAATTCCTGGTTCTAATCCAATTACATCCTCCCTTTTTCTTGTTGATTTCAGGTCTTAGTTTCCATGATTATCTTGTATTATAATCTTTGATCATATGTATGCATGCAAACTAAGAAGAAGAGAGAAGAAACTTACCAAAACAATGGGGAAGCTCGGCGTTTGTCCAAGGAGCTTATGTGCATGACGCCCCCTCCTTCTTATAAAATGAAGAAGCTAGGGTTTATGAAAACACACTTCGTTGCCGGGTAAATGGGTAAGTGATACGGTTCACTTTACTAGTTTAAACGGTTAAATGGTATGGTTTACTTAACCGGGTAAAAATACTTAACCGGTTAACTAATACTTTCCACTTGACCGGTTAATTGATAATTAACCGGGTAGCGAGTAAATAATTTAAATAAATTCATGGATACCAACGTTCGATCCCACTGCGTTGAATATATACATATATATATATATTTATTTATTTATTTATTTTTACCGGGTCTTTACAAAATACTAAGACATGATGACATGAAAAGTAAATGTGAATAGATTGCGCACCAGAAGTGTGGCAGGTTGAAACCCAAGTTCCAGAATGAGTATACATCATATTAAATTGTGTGTGATTGAAATTGTTGATAAATGCATATATACTTGTATATATTATTTTGATAGGGTGGACCCTAATTGCCCTTTTAGGGAGACTCTGTCTGTTGTATTTCAAAATTTTACGATTTTTTATTGTAATTGTATTGGTGTGTAAATTAGTTTGAATGTCATCCATGTAATATCATGTTAGGATTCTATGCATTCATTCATGTATGATGAGTCGTATCTTCATTTTAAGACACCAAGATTAGATCTACATGAGTTGGGTTTGAGTTAGCCGACCTAATCGGGGCCTGTAACATGCCTGATTGGTTCACAAGCGTAAACCGAATTTCAGGTGTTACATGAGATGCATGTCTTAATTAAATGGCCAAGTAGAACTTATAATACTTTCTCACTCTATGTTTGCCCATGCTGCTACTAGGGTTATGTATATTAATGAAATCTTTTGGTTTTAATAGATGAAGTGCTTTTATCACTCTTTAAAAAAATGATAATTTTCCTTCTATTAATTGTTCTTTTGTAAATTCATAATTATAATAACTTTTTTCTACATTGATGAATTCCTCCTAATTATAAGCATCACCACATATATATGATCCATCTCCAAATATGCATACATAATTTTTACTTCTGCTCGTTAGGAGTTCAAAACCAAAGCAAGGGGTTGCGACTAAGAATTACAGAAAAGCTAATTCAAAAATTAGTATTACATTTGGACTTGACCAATTTCCCAATTAAACTATCTCTCTATTAACTGATCAGCTACTCTAAACTCATAATTAGCCAAGCTTAATCAATCGCAGGTCCCCTTGGGGCTTCATCCACCACCCACACCCACATGGTCGCATGGGACAAAGTAGAAGAGATGAGTGCGGCGGCGAGCTATCTTTGTGCCAAGAAGAAGAGCTCCAACTCTCTTGAGCTGTAACACCCCAAATCTCGTTCACACTCGGGAACTGAACCAGAATGTCATTGGTCCTGATTGCATTGGTTAACCCGAACCTAATTCGTGCGGATCTACTTTCGACATCTTAAGATGGAAGATGTCAATCGTTTTGCATGATGAATGCAAAAAAAAACCCTAACATGATACTACATGGATGATATTACAAGTGGTTTACATACCAAAATAACTACGATAAAATTCATAAAATAAAATGGACAGAGTCTTCCTAAAAGTGCAATTAAGGGCCACCCTCTCAAATCAACATGTATACTTATATACATTGATATACATTCATTGCATCATATGTTTTACATAAACATTTAATTCTGTAACCTAAAAATATTATACATTTTGGGTCTCGATGCACCTCTTCATTCTATTCACATTTCACTTTTATCATTTGACTTGCACACTAATATTTGTTTAAAATCATAATATCACTATCCATTTCTATTTACCACAATCTTCATCATAAGTTTTTCATTTTTTATAGTAACACAACAAAACAATTAAAGTAGTCAAAATAAACATTCTAGCAACGCGCTTGCATGTGTGTGCAAAGTAGGTCAGTGCTCCTCCATCTAAGATGGCATATCTTACTCATGATCATCACTTGCATATATTATAAAAACACATCGGTAACGAGTGTTACTGGTCCAAAATATAACTAATATCAAACTGGATATGAGAGCAAACTTTCATATGAAGAAAAACATTCATATACTTCACCAAAACTCTCTGAAGGGCACCTACTGTGGAGCCACTGGGCTGCAGACCTAATAGCATCCTGAATTGACTGATTTGTTGATGTTGATGCCACTCTTGGTATTTTATTATTTCATTTTCTGGACCTTTGAGACTACAAGTACATCCTAAGCCCTCTCTTTTCCTCCATAATTCTCTTCGTCCTTGAGCACGAAAGTTGAGTACTCTCAGGTAATCGCCTTTAGTACACTTTGAAACTACAAGTCTGAATATGTACTGTACTAAACAATACGCATAAACCTCCATGTTTTCTGGGTGTGAGGAACTCAAAACGAAAATTATCAGGATCCCTCGGGATTGGAGCAGCCCACTCACTAATCCAGAGCTCGCTTTGACTGGCACATGTACCCGCTCATGGTACATGCGAGTTGGTTTTCCTATCTCTTATCTCACTGAAAACTCGATGAAACTATATATGTCTGGGAAGGGATTTATATAAAAGGACTAAAGGCAACTTGTGGTGGATCTTTGTTTCGAAAACATACTCAAAGGATCCTCAGGGGTTACTAATCTAAAAAGCTGGTTGAATAAATGGCCAAGGTTAAGTGGGATTCGAGAAAACGTCACTTAACTCATCCTATAAGTACTAAAATAATACACAATAGAATAGAGCGTAAAATAGGAAACGAGTCTAAACAGACCTGGTAGAAGATCTAATCATGTCCATGTGCCTTAGCGGTGAGCTCTTATTCCATACCTATACATCAAATCTAGAAGCTAACACCCGCTCATGATGCATTTACACATCCTATAGCATACCCATATCAATCATACATCAATCACACATAAGTTTTCCTACGCTACGTTGCATTCGATTATGATAATTACTTAGCTTATCTAATTAATTCCTTAGCACTTGTTTTAATACACTTCAATTAAGGAAATTTCATGTTTTTAAAAATAGCAAACTCGTCAATTTATTAATCCTATCATGTTGTGCTAATAATTATCACCCTTAATAAATTAAGAAGGAGTTAATTATATCTCGCGTTATTGGTAATCGACGATGACTAGGGTCTCTGAGCTCGAATTCGATGCTTGACAGCGTCCAAAATTCGATTGGATTTGACTGGATGAGTTCGGTGGAAGATCCGGCCAAGATGGGCGGCACTGAGCTTCTGCTTTGACCGAGAAAGTCGTGGGAGGATCAGCGACGTTGAGGCGGCGACTGGATAGTGGTGGCGGTAATCACCAGTGGTGGAATCGGTGACATGTAAAGGGGTGGCATCAAGGGTTTGGAATAAGTAGGTGTTGGGGGGAAGAAGACGAGTTGCCAGCGGAGAAATTGAGTGGTTGGGGGAGAAAACTAGTGGTTGGGGGAAAATGAGGGGTTGGGGGAGAAAACGAGTGGTCGGGAGGAGAAAACGAGTGGTCGGGAAGAGAAAACGAATGGTCGGGGGCATAGTTGCACGAATCGACCGGATTTAAATCGGATCGGCGTCGCGCCGATCCGATTTCGGGGCCGACTCGGTCGGCCCCGAATCGGGTCGTGAATCGGCCCGTTTCGGCCGATTCCGACCGATTTAAATCGGAATCGGAATCGGCCGATTTAAATCGGAATCGGTTTTATTGCAAAATTACCAAAATACCCTAGGTATAATTTTTATTAAATTATTTAAGCATGGGCAAAATGGTAATTTGGATTTAAAAACCTAAATCAAACCCTCTCCCCCGATTCCGCCGCCGCGCTCGCTCCGCCGCCCTCCGCCGCGCTTCCGCCCGATTCCGCCTGATTCCGCCGCGATTCGGCCGCCCGACGCTCCGCCCGACCTTCCGACCACCCTACCGCCGTCCGACGCTGCGCCCGTTCCGAACTCACCTTCCGCCGTCCGACGCTTCCGCCGCGATTCCGCCGCGCTTCCGCCGCGATTCCGCCGGCCGACGGTTCGTCCGACCGGGCTGCCGACATCCTCCGACATCGCCGCCGCGAGGCTCGCCGCCGACCGGGCCGCCGGCGGCGGCGGGGGTAGAGAGGGGAGGGTGGCATTCTCGTAATTAAAAGTTGACTCGAGTCTAACCCGAGTAAAAAATAATAATTAATTCTAAATAATTTAAAAAAAATCTTAAAAAATATTTAAAAAATATCATAAACTATAATACACAGAATAATATCAAAATAACATCAATACCCAATTTTAATATATTTATATTGTAAATTGTCAAATTATTATATATGACCGATTAAATTAATTTGGACCGATTCAACTGAACCGATTCTTGGCCGATTCGACGATCCGATTCCGATTTCGATTCCATAGGAAAACCGATTCCGATTCCGATTCCGATTCATGCAACCATGGTCGGGGGAAGAAGACGAATGGTTAGGGGAGTAGGTCGAGGGTCGTCTCGTAAATAGAACTTGACTCGATTCCGACTCAAGTGAAAAATAATAACTAACTCATAATAATTCCTTAAAAAATCAAGAAAAATAGGAAAAATTCTCATAAACCATAATACATACCATAACATCACAACAACATGCTCTATAACTAATAACTTATCCAAACTGCCCATAATGCTTCCTAAAGCATTATTTGCCCTAGAAAAATAATTATACAATATAATATTAAAGTAAATAAAAAAAATCTAGGCATACTCTTATATATTCGGATAACTCATTATACTGTTGTCTTACTAATATTATCATCATATATTTGGGCACACATTACTCTCATGGTTTATAATACATGACCAGCCTTGACTCGATACGCGTATTCTGAAATTGACCTAACTGAAAATAACGGTCGAACCGATCAATTCTGAGTATAAAACAGTGACTCGAGTCACGGGTTTTATATGATGAGTACTGCCATGACAATGCTGAGACACAGAAGTGCCGCATGTATGAGGACTAATGTTTTTGCAGCTTTATTATGGTCATAACTGTAAAAGAAAATTTAACTTAAAAATTTTCCGAGTTGACTCTCACTGTATAATTTATTGATGTTTAACTCCATATTGACTAATTTTACAATTAACTGCTTAGGTTAAGTCATAAAAATTATTAAGTTATATAATTTTTTAGATTAATTAAATCAATATATTTAAATAATATAAACTATATATTTATTAATTTTAAATATCAAAAGAATAATATATACTAATTTTGTACAAATATTTATTTATATAATTAAATATTTAATATAAATGATTTTAAATCAACCTAAGGTTTACTTTGAGTCAACTCCACCTCATAACATGTCCAAGTTAAAATCAAATTTTAAATTTTAAACTATCATTCTGGTTCGCTTTATCTTCCTAAGTTCTAATATCATTTTATAGTATTTGATGTTTAAACTTAATGAAAGAAAATGCCAAAAGCTTCTGCCAAGATGTCAAAACTGTCCAAAAGTTTCTACACGACTGCGCTATACCATGGAAAAAGTGCCTAAATTAGGCCTAATGATTACAGAAATCTTGTGTTTATCTTGCGCGCGGCTCATAAACAAAGGACTAAACCTCTATACAATTTGAGTAGACGTATGAAGTTATAAAAGAATGGGTATTCAGGAACTTGTCTATGAAACCGGGTAGGGTCAAATGAAAACACTTATGGAACTGTGGTTTTCTTCACGAGGAGAACAATTATCACAATTTCCTAGGGCTTGAACAAAGGACCATTGAATGGATCATTAATCCAGTCAAAAATCAAATCCGCTATCTCATGCAAGAATACTGGAAATTCCTACTCCTAAGTGCAGTAATAGTACTACACTCACCATGAATTCCATGAAGAGTCGATATAATCTACTAAAAATATTCATGCAGTATATCTAATTTCGATAAGTTTTTACGTGTACTTCAACGAAGAGAGAGATGGGGTTCATCAACACGCGAAGCCTATAAATACTATTCACCATCCAGCAACCTGATCCACCCTAACCGATCAATAGTACACTATTGTCCTTCAAAAATAATGGAAGGGAAAGAAGGCGGAGGTAGCGGTGGTGGCGGAAAGGGCGGCGTCGGTGTTTGTAAGGGAGCCGAAGGTGGTGGAAGCTCTGGTAAGGGTGATGGTGGTGGAAGTAGCGGTTATCGGTCATATTGTGGCGATGGTTCATACATATCCTGGTCTGGATTTGACAGTAACCCACCAGACTATTTCAATGGTCTTCATCATGGTGACCAGGCTGGGAAGAACTAGGAAGATGAAAGGCTCTGTTGCTCTTTAAAATGTTTCTTTATTCTATCTCTATCTCTATAGTATTATTGTATGACAGATCTAAAAAATACGTATTATATAGAAAATAAATAAATAAAAAATCGACTCTTCAACTACGTTCGTCCATTGTGCCGACTTGTTATTGGTCATCTCCGGCATGGTTCGTTTAGTTATTGAGAAATTTATCAGAAAGTCTCGCAAAGTGTAAAACCGAGCTAAATATAAATTTCTGAAATTAATAATTAAGAATAGTAATTATAGGCAAAGAGTAAACCGAGCTAAATATAAATTTCTGAAATACAACGTCTACTCTTATACATCAAGTAATTAATTTGACAATTTATTAATTGTAGCTTTTTTGTTTCTTATATTCCTACGCACTTTGACAACGAGGGAAGCGTACTTGTCCTAATTCTGCCTCATTCCATGTTCATTGATGAGGGGCCAACATAAGAATCTGCGATGTTGAAATTGATATTTTTCCCTTTATTAATTGTTTTTTTGTATATTCATAGATATATTAATTAAGGTTTTTTTGATGAATTCCTCCTAATTATAAGCATCAATCACCATATGTGAGCTTGGAAAAAAATTCACAATATATGATCCATCTCAAAATACAAATATATTTTTTCCTTTAATATAGGTATAATCATCAACCAATAATTAATGTTTTTTCAAAATAGTGTCCTATCTAAAAATGTAGCGGAACTATTCCGTTCCTAATTGAAATGGTCTGTTATGAAATTAATTTATAATTAGTTGATTGAATCGACTGGATTATAAGATCATTCCATCCCGACTCACGGTAAGGGTTGAGGCCAAGGCGATTATGAAATACAGGAAAAGCTATTTCGTAAAGTAGTATTGAATTTGATTTAGACCAATTTCCCAATTAAACAATCTCTCTATTAAGTAATTAACTGCCTAAACCCATAATTAGCCAACCTTAATCAACCCCCCATTCCCCTTCGTCAACCACCCACACCCTCCTCACCGTCCGCGACCACCTCCGACGACACGGCGGGACAAGCTATAGGCCATGGCCAATCTCCGGTAGCCGGCATCTCTACAGTCGAGGGGATGCAGACGTACGCGGTGGCGTGGGTGCACCCCGGAGCAAGCTGTCGACCCACGTCGAAGCCGACGGCCACGCCAACCCGGCCCGGAACGACAAGTTCGCCTTCCGCATCGACGACGACTTCCTCCGGTGCGACACCTCCGCCTTCATGATCAAGATCTTCTGCGTGCGTTTCTTACGTGATGTACTCGTCGGCTCCGTCCGCGTCCTCCTCAGCAGCCTCTTTCCGGAGTCGTCCCCGCCTCCGCCGGCGGAATCGTCTCACCATCTCCCCGCCGCTTCGTCGCCCTGCAGCTACTTATTCCTCCTTGTGTTTCCTCCTGATGTTACATGCACATACTGATCCACTTCTTTATTGATCGTAGTTGGAGAGAGATCAATGTGGTTTGTTGTTTAACTCTAGTAAATCTTAAAGCGCGGACTTGAACAAGAAGTTAGAACAAGTTGATTTTGAAGGTGAATATCTTGCAATTTTGCATGAGTAATTTAATGAAAATTTTGTAATGTAATTTTAAGGATATGTGAATTTTTTATGTTCAACTGCTTTACTTGATTTACTTATTGAATGACACAATGAGGCAGAGTACATGTTCTCAAAATTTAACTTCCTTAGTTTGGTGTTGAGATTAAACAAAGTAGTAGTAAATGATGACGATGACGATAACTCATGATGCAGGTGCGACGGCCATCGGGGCGGCCAAAGAGCATACTCAACGTATGGGTGGCGCTTCTCGACGGCTCAATCCGAAGCATGCCCCTCTACTCCAACGTCAGCTGCTCCGCCGTCGGATTCCGACACTTGATGGAGCTGCCGACCCACCTCCGCCGCACCAAGAGCGATCTCCGATCGGAGCTCGCCGACGACCTGCCCCCTTCTCCACCATCGACATCGGCGACAAGTCCGTCCTCTCCGCCTGGTCCGTCTCCGAGATCGGCCCCTCCCCTCCTTCGTCGCGGGCAAGATCGCCGCCGAGGAGCTCTGCGCCGTCATGGCCGCGAAAAAAGCTCACAGAGGCCGAGGGGCAAGTCGGAAGTATAGAAGGCGCCGCCGGCGCCGACAACGGATGACTACAAATTGGAGAGCTCGGTGTTGGAGGACTGGAGCGTCCCGAGCCCGCCCAAGGAGGAGGACTTGAAGGTTAAACTCGAACGGTGGCCGGCGGAGCTGCCGCCGGTATACGACGCGCCGTCGGCGCCTGCTGACACCGCCGCGGCACGGTAGGAGGAAGACGGACGGCGGCGGAGGGCTGTTCTCTGGCTTCGGAAACTCGTATGGATGCGAGAGCTCCATATTCTGTGGCCTTAGCCCAGAGAACAGCGGCGGCGGTGGGGCCTCTGTGGCGGCGGTGGGGCCCCTGTGCCGGCGAAGATGCGCCCGGTGGCGTCCGACCCTAAGATCGGTTACGTACATTTGTAGATCTACGTGTATTTTTCGTTATGATGCCATATTCATGAATTATAATTTTTTAAAAAAATTATGAAGACTAAAACTTTTTCAGAAGGATAACAATTTTTCTTGAATCATGATAGCTGTAGCCAAAAATTTACAATACCTCCAACATCTAAACAACATAGATGCTGTCCAAAAAGAGTAATTACCAAAGATCACAACAATGTTTAATTCTAATTAAGCTAGACACGCACAAATCGAGCTCTGCAGTTGCAAATTTCACTTGGGTCCATAATGTACAGAGATTTAATAACAAACATTCTCATTTGCAAATTCGAGAGGGCTTAGTAGAACATTAAATTTAATTTATATTGTTAAAATAAATTAATAATGTGAAAAATATTTTACCGTTAATTTATTTTGAATTAGGTTGCCCTTCCCAACTTACTTATCTTGTAGACTTTAAGTTAACGAGTTTAAGTTTTAAATCTCGTATAAATCAGATTTATACGAGTAGGATCTGTTAGTAATATTTTTTCGACTAAACTTGGAATACTATTGGCCTTTAAAAAACTAATGGTAATGACTGTTAATATAAATTTACTGCCAAATCCACATATGCGATTGTAAGTTTCAGTAACCGTGAATGATCAATGAGATCAATGAGTCACCACATGGGACTTTGATTCGCTGAGAAGATAATCACTTACCGCAGAGATTCAAGTCAAACGCCTGGTTCTAGCCCTTGTCGGTAGTGTCCATGTCCCTCACAAGCACCGTGCTGTAGCCCATGAACCATCGGTATAGAAGCGTAGGGGAAGAGTGCGTCGTCCCAACTTCCGATCTCTGTTTGGCCGTAATCAATCTGTAATTAAGTTGTCGAGATCTCTTTATTCCCCAGTATTGAATGTACTTACATGTGATTCATGTCAAAAGCAGCGAGTACTAAGTGTTTTCAAGAAAGTTCGAAGTCTTCAATGACCAGAACTACCAAGTAAGATTGTACTAGTGATATAGCTCATCTTGACCACAATCTTTGTTGGTCTTTAGAAGCATTAAGTTATGTCCTTGTATTGCCCTGTTCTACCTAATAGAAATATATGGAATTGGGAGATAGGTTGAGTTTTCGTCACCACTCGTACATTGATACTATCTAGTTTTAAGCTATGGGTAGGAACGAGAACAGAGTTTGGTGCGAGTGGGGGACTAGTTTCCTTACAGAATCATTTGTTCGTCCAAATTTTTCACCGCACCCCTCGGCTCAATCATGATGGTTAACCCAGCCAGTCGTGGTTGAACCCGTGGTTATGCCTAATTTAATAGAAATAAGATACGTGAGATTTATTCGGAAGGAGGGAAAGGGGTGGAAGCCGGAACACCAAGCACCAAGGGGTGGAAGCCGGAACACCAAGCACCAAGGGGTGCATGTGTTGGCGTGCAGCACTTCAGCCGGGTGTCTATATAAGGAGATGTTATCCTTGTGTAGAGGGAGAAAAACAAAATCAGATCAAAAGTGATCAAGTGTGGGTGAGTGCCTCCCTGCGTGGAGATGTGAGGTAGTGTCGGGTAAGGGGGATTGCCGGTGTGTGGCTGCAACCAGCCTTGGTCGGGGCCAAGTGCTGGGCACACCCGGTAAGCTGTCGGTGCAGCGTTGTCCACCTGTGACCGAACCATCCAGTTCTATTCCAGCAGCCTCGAGCCTGCGTGCCGAGTGCTGGGGAAGTCCTGTCGAGTGTGTGTGTCGAAATGGCCATCCCACCGAGTGCATAAGAATTGTCTAAGTGTTATTGGATACTTGTGACTCTTTAGTCTCATCCCGCTGTCTCTTTGCGCGGCAAGGGCGCCTCGGTCCCACCGAACCCTTCCAACCCGACGCGGGAACACTCTAACCCGCACCAGCGGACGAACCCGCGCCCGAACATAAATTGGCGACTCCACTGGGGACCGTCAAGAGGTAGCAGTGCAGCTTGAAGAGATAGTGTGGATACAAGAAAATGGCCCCCGAGACAAGGCATATGGCTAGACAAAGAGGTGCTAGTGAAGGAGAACCTTCTAACGCACCCACAAACCAACCTGAAGTGCAAATACCATCCATCACCAGCATGGGCGAGCCAGTCGCCTTGCAAAATGAAAACCCGAACTCGAACGAACAACTTCGAGAACGGGTTAGACAACTTGAATCGGCACTTGACGATGCACTCGCCTTAAATAGGCGAGCATCCGTCGCAATGGGAAGTGCATCGAGAAGAGAAGATGCCGACCTAGCAAACCGGCGAAGTCCAGACGAAGTGGACCAGCCTGCTAACCCACCGATGACAAGTAGTTTTACGGCACTATTGGAAAGGCCTTTGGCAACCGCTCCAACAAGTGTGGATTTGTCAAATACCCCTCGGGTAGATAATATGTTTTCCAATGTCTCGGGATTTATGTCTCAAGCCTCACCCTTGATAATTTCGTCGTCCGAACCAAGTTGGACGCAACACTACCCAATTATACCCCCAAGTAGGACTGAAATTAGTCCACTACCACAGTCATCATGGTTCCCACAACCACCCCACTACCCACCACCATACCCGTACCCATGGTATAGCCCTGCTATCCCTCAATCATCAGTTTCTATGGCATTTCCACCGCCAATCACCACTGCGGTGTCCGCCTCAACGGCGACGCCCTTGATGTCAATGTTTCAGCCAACAATTCCAGCCACAGTAGCTCCGCTACCAGTTAATTATCCTCCACAAGTCTATCCTGCAACAGTTCCTGTAGCACCAGTCGCACCAGTTGTGCCGATTCAGGATTCTCGATTTGATGAGTTAAAAGCCGCGATGGATGCACAAGCCGCATTAATCGCCGCATTGATAGCTCAAAAGGACAAAGAACCTAGTAAAGTTGTAAAGCGTCTTCGTCCTTTAGCCGATGAAGTTTACACGGAAATTTTGCCGGAAAAATACAAGCGCCCAACTTTTACGAAGTTCGATGGAGACGGCAATCCGGGAGATCATGTCACAATTTTTGAAATTGAGTGTGGAACAATTGTGGCAAATGAAAAATTAAAGTTACAACAATTCCCGGCATCACTTAGCGGTAATGCCTTGAGATGGTTCAATAACCGCCCCTCTGGATCAATCAATTCATGGGATGAATTTGTTGAGCAGTTTACAGAACACTTTCAATCCATGGAAATTCCAGTGACAATAGAACACTTACGACAGTGTCGAAGGGAATCGGGTGAAGAATTTGCTACATATGTGAAAAGATTTAGAAGTCTGTCATCTCAGATGAAAGAGACCCCTGACATTAAAGAGCTTGTGAAGATTTGTGCAATGAACGCCGGATCAGCTGCATGGTTCTTAAGTGGTGCACAATGCAACACTTTTGAACAATTGTTTGAAAGGATGTTGATTTTTGAAGAACTTGGAAGGGTTTCTGCTTCTCTGAAAAATGCTAAGGCATCAACCAATGCTGTCACTGAACTTGGAGAATCAAGTCGGGAAAAACAATTGGAAGGGCCAAGGAATAACAATGAAGATAGAAAGGCTGCGCCCCGACAACGGCGTGAATGGAGAAATATAGAAGATTACACCTTCAATGTTGGTGATACTGAAAGGTGGTTTGATGTTTTGGTCAAGCAAGGAAAAATCACTCCCTGGATACCGAAGAATCCACCTAAACCGGAAGATGAAAAGAAAGAGAATTTTTGCCGGTTTCATCAAATGCTTGGCCATCCAACGGTGATATGTCGAGATGTGATGGAAAAGATCCAAGAGTTGCTGGACAAAGGAGATATAAAGTATAAAGCTGCTAATGCTAATGTGATGACAGTAAGCCACTTATCCTTACCAATGAAGTCTCATAAAGGAAAAGAGAAACAAGGAGAGGAAATGGATGTCCCGATGGCTAATGTTGAAGACACAAAGGTGTCGCCTGCTTCCACTATAGAAGATAAAGGATGTTCTACACCTCTATCAATCCAAAAGTTTGAAGTCCAAGCTAATCAAGGAAAAAGACTTTTCGAAAAAGATGAGCTTGATAAAGAAAAGATGGAAGATCAGCTTGCTGTCAGAACAACTTCAACACAAAAGGAAGTCAAGTCAAAGATCTCAAAAACAAGACTTCGCTTGATGTGCAGCTTTGGCGGAAAGATAGTAATCCAGGGAAGGAAGCAACACTACTTTGGAGGAGACACACGACTGGTTGTACTGGAGCATGATTGTTCTTATTCAAGTCTTGTCGCCCAAATCAGGGGTACATGTTCTACCAGCATCCCTTTGGTGATTAAGTGTCAGCTACCCGGTGAAAGCTTCAATTACCTTATCACAATCGCCAATGATGAAGACTTGGTAAATGTAATCAAAGAACAAGAGGAGTTCAACACAAGTCATGAATCAACATCTCGTCTCCACTTCTTCGTGTCACCAAAGATGTCAAGATCGCAATCCAACCAGACATGGGACAAGAAGTTGGGGGCTTCAATCAAAATCACTGCTGCTAGAAGGTTTAAAAGAGAAGCAGCCAACAACTCAACAAATAGTAGGAGGCATCATAAAAGATCAAGGTCACCTCCATACTATGGGCAGAAGAAGTTT
The DNA here is from genome assembly GCA_033002965.1 of Piper betle. Lineage (NCBI taxonomy): Eukaryota > Viridiplantae > Streptophyta > Magnoliopsida > Piperales > Piperaceae > Piper > Piper betle. The sequence goes on along the minus strand of JAURVB010002416.1, from coordinate 81,139 downwards.
GATGCCCTAAGGAAAAATCCACAAAAAGAAATTTGGATTTGGAGGCCACGAGTGTCGAGTGAGAGAGTCACTCCTCAAGATCAAAATGATGGTCAATGGCCACACTATAACCCACGAGGAGTCACCTTAGGCTAAATTATGAAAATAAAAAAAAAAGAATGAAAAAGTGAAAATGAATAAAAATGTTTTGCCGATTCTTCTTTCTCAGATTGCGAAAAATCGGCAAGGGGGCTGATGTTCGTCCAAATTTTTCACCGCACCCCTCGGCTCAATCATGATGGTTAACCCAGCCAGTCGTGGTTGAACCCGTGGTTATGCCTAATTTAATAGAAATAAGATACGTGAGATTTATTCGGAAGGAGGGAAAGGGGTGGAAGCCGGAACACCAAGCACCAAGGGGTGGAAGCCGGAACACCAAGCACCAAGGGGTGCATGTGTTGGCGTGCAGCACTTCAGCCGGGTGTCTATATAAGGAGATGTTATCCTTGTGTAGAGGGGGAGAAAAACAAAATCAGATCAAAAGTGATCAAGTGTGGGTGAGTGCCTCCCTGCGTGGAGATGTGAGGTAGTGTCGGGTAAGGGGGATTGCCGGTGTGTGGCTGCAACCAGCCTTGGTCGGGGCCAAGTGCTGGGCACACCCGGTAAGCTGTCGGTGCAGCGTTGTCCACCTGTGACCGAACCATCCAGTTCTATTCCAGCAGCCTCGAGCCTGCGTGCCGAGTGCTGGGGAAGTCCTGTCGAGTGTGTGTGTCGAAATGGCCATCCCACCGAGTGCATAAGAATTGTCTAAGTGTTATTGGATACTTGTGACTCTTTAGTCTCATCCCGCTGTCTCTTTGCGCGGCAAGGGCGCCTCGGTCCCACCGAACCCTTCCAACCCGACGCGGGAACACTCTAACCCGCACCAGCGGACGAACCCGCGCCCGAACATCATCTCCATCGGACCATCTCTATAGATGAAGGAACGATAAGAAACAAATGCATATCTTTGCATCATGTAATCACCTCATGCTTTTGTTTGCGTTTATTTGATACTTTTACTCCTACGCGACAAGATTACAAGTGAGAGGATAAACTGGCAGTTATCAGAATTTGGAAGAATTGAATTGTGAAGACATGAAATCCGTGAACCAAAATTGTGGACCAACAGCTATGCATGTCACTCACAACCTTCAAAATGTGACTGTCAACACTCCTCTGCAAGACAGATTTTGGATCATCTTGTGCGGAATCTTGAAATCTGAATGCTGTTAGGAAGGATTTACCAACCATTGGCTGGTGGGGAGGAAGCCCGGAGTCAAATAGCTGAGAAACACTGCACAAGAACTTTTTATTTAAGCCCATTGAAGGAATATTTGCTACCATGTGAGCTTTCCTGCTGTGCCCAATTACGAGGTAAAGTCTAAAAAGTGAGAATCTTTTTGTCCTTTGGAGGTTTGACAGTGCATTGGCTATGTAAAACCCGAACAAAAGGTCTGTAAATTTTTTAATAAGAAATTGTCTGGTTGGTTATACCAGATGCTTTGAAGTTTAAAGGTTGTTGGTGTGATGGGTTTGCTATTTGGGAGAGAATTCCATTTACTCTCAATATCAGGGTTAAGGAGCAATGCTGTTACAGCTTGGACCAGTACAAGCTCTCATTGTCAAAGGATTCAAGCTTGGATCTGAATTGCGAGTGTAATCCAGCTTTGGCCAGGTCATGGAGTTTATTTTTTGCTACAAGCATGGTATTGCAGTTGAGGAAAGGACAGTCTCCAAACTATAGAAACATCAATTTTGGAAGAAATAAAAGCCTTAATGTAACCACAAATACATCCAAATACTTGTTACAGTTGAGATAAAGACTGATATCAACTACTGGACACTAAAAAAGGTGCTACGAGTGATTTGGCGAACTAAAATGAGGAGGGGACACATTCAGAAACTTTAGGGGTGAGGATAAAAACCTCATTCCAATGTCCCTCGCAAATCAGAAGATCAAAGGCTTTGCGATTTAGGAAGTTGATGAAGTGAGCAACACGATTATACATTCATTCTATCTGGCTCCCTACCTTTGTCCTACGCACAGGTGGCCTCGACCCCACTTTTGGCAATTTGCACTGACCACACCCATCAGCTCCCTAACTTTTACACTGTCGCTTCTCCATCCACAACCAAAATAAGTTTCAAAAACAGGGAAACAAAATGGTGGCCGAATCCCCACACCATCCCCGCCTCCCCTCCCTTTGCTTCCCACTCCAACCCACCACTCCATTGGTACAACCAGGGAACAAGACTATCAATCATGACATATCATCCAAGACTCTAAAAAAACCCAAATCATAAACACTGACAAAGGACGGATTTGAAGGAAGAAATTGAGGATTCGAATTCAAAATCAAAATGGTCAGTCAAAGACAGCAAAGATTTGCAAAAAACAAACACAGAATGATGGAGAGGTTTTGGAGGGCTACTCTCCAATCTCCATGTCCGCCACAACAACAGCAAGCAAACAGTAACCAAAAACACAAACGATTTATATACCAACGCAAACACATCTTACTTCTTCCTCTTCCCAAATCCCACTCTCTAACTTCCTCTTTCCAAAAGCTAAACATCATTAACTGAGCTATTGGCTATACATCTCTTTTCTTTTGTCTTTCTTCTTCAAATCAATCCCTCTCTCTCTCACTTCCTCTCTCAGTTTTATTTTGTCTATCAAACTTTTTAGCTACTCCAACAAGCAACCCATTATGATTTGATCCAAAAACCAGACATGGGCACTTCAAAGTTCCCACCTTTCGCCGTCTTCAACATCTTCCTCGCTTCTCTACTCGTTCTTCTCTCTTGCTGCTTCTCGCCGGCGGCCGCCGTCGACACCAATAGTTTGATCTACAAGGGATGCGCGAAGCAGACGTACACGCCCAACAGCGGCTTCCAGGAAACCCTGTCGTCGCTGTTCAACTCCCTGGTCGCCCAGGCCGCCACCGCCCGGTTCTTCAAAACCACCGCCGGCGGCGGCCAGGCGTCGTTGACGGGGCTGTACCAGTGCCGGGGCGACCTCAACAATGCCGACTGCTACAGCTGCGTCCGGCGGCTGCCGCAACTGGTGAGCGGCCTCTGTGGCCAGAGCGTGGCCGGGCGGGTTCAGGTCGCGGGCTGCTACCTCGCCTACCAGACGGCCGACTTCCCGCAGATCTCCGGGACGGAGATGCTGTACAAGATGTGCAGCTCGTCGGAGGCGCGGGGGACCGGATTCGAGGAGAAGCGGGACACGGCGCTCAACCAGCTCGAGACGGGGATCTCCGGCGGGAGCGGGTTCTACGCCACCGCCTACTCCGCTGTGTACGCCATCGCACAGTGCCAAGGCGACCTGAGCGGCGCCGACTGCAACGCCTGCGTCAAGGCCGCCGTGCAGAAGTCGGAGGTGGAGTGCGGCTCCTCCATCGCCGGCCAGGTTTACCTCAATCGGTGCTACATTAGCTACAACTACTACCCCAACGGTGTTAACGGCGGGGGCGGCGGGGGCGGAGACGGCGGCGGCCATCACACATCCGGTGAACTTTCCTCTTTCTCCTCGGCATTTCATCATTCACCTTCTGCTCTAAGTTATCACTTCTCAGATTTTCTTTGAATCGATCGGCATTTGATCAAGACTTGGTTTTTATCATATGGGTGTTACTATTTTAATCTTTTAGTACTATTTCCTTCATACAACATCATTTCCAACCCTTTTTTTCTTGTTCGTTGCATCTTAGTGAGGCTTAATGTCTAGATAAACAAACAATGCGTGAAATGGTGTTGTTTTTGGTGGCTTGAAATGGTTGCAGGTCAGCAGACGGCGAAGACGGTGGCGATAGTTGTCGGAAGTGCAGCTGCATTGGGCTTCATATTTGCTTTTCTCCTCTTTCTCAGATCTCTGTGGAAGAAACGAGATGGTATGCTTGAATTTGATTCCATTTTGATTTGGGTACATGCACAGAATAATGATGATGAATCCCAATCCACAAAGTTTGAATAAATTTTAATTCCTGGAAAATTTTCGACACCATGTTCTTTCTGCAACTCCTTAGATGGATATCTGTCTGTTTTTGTAGATTATTGACTGGTGAGAACGACGGGTTTGTTCTGGTTAGAAAGACGATTCGGAGCTGAATTTGAACACTGTTTTTGTTGTTTGAAAGTGGGGATGTGGAGGACGTTGATGGGACTATGGTACTGGGGTGTGGTGTCCGATACTTTTTAGGTACAGCAACTGCTCGTGAAAGCTTGAAATCTGTTCATTTTCTGAGGGAGATGGGAGAGACTCACACCAATTTTCGCTCTCGGTTCTCCCTCTTTTTTTAAAATCATGTCATTACCATAGCTTATACCTCATGGGTTTTAATCTTCATTACTCCATTTTAGCCTTTGGAGAAACTGAAAAAAATGACAAAAGCCTTCTTCATCTCCAGATTGTTGGCTCATCTCTTCCCTTTACACCGTAATTTAATCTTTGTTTTTGATATATATTAGTTCAAAGAAGATGAGAAAGCAAAAGAATGTGTATATATAAGCCTATGCACTTGCAGAGGTGCCACTGCAATCTAACCTAAATGTTCTTATTATTATAACGAAAAGAATTATTATAATTATATAATTGGAATACAAAATGATGAATTAGTTCAATTGGGAAAGTGAAATAGATTAAGAAAGGCCGCTTTTGATTTTGCAGGTTGCCCATCACCTTTCTTTACTCATAAGTTTTATTTACCCATCACCTTTCTTTATTATTATATCATTGATTTGTTCAATCTAGGAAGCTCATTAACCAGTGTTTTATACCAGCAATTAGTATTATATCATTGATTAGTATTATTGGTGTTGCTCGAAGTTGCTTTATTCCGCAGATACATGCTTAACTAGTTTTTGCTCAAAGCATACCGCAATCTAGGAATATGTCATATTTGAGCACTTAATTATGCAAACCATATTAGAGTATTCAATAATAGAAGTACTTTTATCAATCTTTGTTTTAGTTAGTTGCAATTTGCAAGATAGCCCTGAAAAACAACCGCAACATTGAGGAAAGTAGAAGCCACCGAAAGAACCATACTTTACAGCTTTCTGTACTCCTACACTTGTTACTCCATCACTTTTTATAAGCTTCGTTGAAAAAACTTGCTACCCTTTTTATCTTTCTACAGTAGTATGGACCTTACTTATCCACTGTTTATAGTGAACATGCACCGTTTTGCTCTTTTACTGCAACGAAAATGTAATTGCTGCTCGTTAACGTGACAACCCAAAGTCACAACGTATTTTTTATTTCTTTAAAACTTTGTGAAGAATATCGGAAGTTACACTGTAAATGTTTGCATTGTACGTCCAGGGGCGACAATTTCTTTGTTTTGACAGATTATTCGTGTCAATGGCCTTGGTTTTGCTTGACAAAAATAAAGGCCTTGGTTTACTTGACAAAAATAAAGGCCTTGGTTTTTGAGGGACGTAGTTGATAGGCAAGCAAATTGAGACCTTTTGCCTACTGAGTGACGATGGAGGAAAGACACTTTGCCAAGAATCAACGAAGGTCTAAAAAATAAAGGTGTAAGTGCGGGGTATGCTTCTACACTGTTGATGTCTCGAGTATACAATGATATTGGTTAATGGTGAGGATTGAATTTTCAACCCTATTTAAGTTACATTTATAAGGGAACTAAAACTGTGTTTTCTGGTGAAAAGTAAAAGATTCAATTAATCAAAATATTATAAAATAAAATAAAAAATAGATTTAATTATTATAATTTATATTCTCAATTACTTAAAATCTATCTTTAGAATTAGTCTGTTTCTAATATATGTAAATATTATGTTTTATTTCTTTATCAATAAAAGTAGAGTGCAGAGTCTTATTTTTATGTATTGCTAATTTCAAGCCTGATGTCAATAAAGGACAAAAGTATCAAACTACTACATTGGTAATAAAAAAGGACATAAATTATAACCAATTGAACCTAATTTCTTGATATAATGTAGACCCCTCAAGGGAGAAAAATAAGTATAAAAAATACGATGAACTTAATTAACTAAAATTTGAATCGATCTTGTGAGGGTCAAACCTGAAATCAAAGTCAAATCAAAGTAAACATCAACGCATAATCTAAAAAAAAACCAAAAAAAAAACCTACAAAAACAAAATCCGGCCAAACCGACCGGCCCGGTCATTCGGGCGCCCCGCCCGGACTTGCGGGCTGCCCACGCCCGGACTTGCGTGACTTTTTTTCTTTCTTTGCTTGCATTCGCCCTTCGCTTGCCACCTATGTGCGGTCTTTTGAGTCGACTGCTAGCTAGCTAGCATGCATACTTTTATTTTCTTCTCCACTTGTCTTTTCTTTGTTTTCATTGTAAAGCTTTCTTACTGTGAATTTCTAAAAATCATTTTTTTTCAAGTGTCACCTAAGGCTAATTCAGACAGCCCATCTCCGAGGTTCGCTAAATTGATTTGTGGGTTAGCGCCACAAGTACCCCAGGAACCTTGTGTTACTGCTTGTTGTGTAACAAGGAATATGTCTTTCCGACTGAGGGGAACTCTGGATGAAACATTTGTTTTGCCGACTTCTGCACCGGCTTGTTCCTCACAAGTAAAGATTGTTGCTGGGGTTGCGTTTCTGATTATTGAGGACATGTACTTCGTGTGGGCTTTGTATGGAAAAGTGGTCGTGGTTGATGGTTTGGAGTTGCTGCAATGTGGGTGTTACGTTTTCGGATTTTGGGGAAAGCTGAAAGATGAACGGTCGTGTTGATCTTAGGTATTTGTTAATGTAATATGAAACTTTATGAGCATTATTGATCATGAATTATTGACCTTGTGTTTAAGTTATAAGGGAACTTGAAAAATCATGAATGATCAAATTGCTCTACATGAGAGAGTACGTAGAGGAGGGCACAATTGAGATAGTAAATAAATGTAGTCCCTAAGGATCTCCTGCAGTTAAAAATGGAAGCAGTAGGAAAATAAGATTTAGTTCACTTAATTTTATCCTTAAAAATAAAGTAAAAATATTAAAATTAAGTAGATATATTATAAAACCATTAAAGATATATGTGTATTTAAATTAGTTGGTGATCGTTAATATAATGAAGATTTCTGATATGAATATAATTATACTTGAAATCCACAAAGAGTATTCCTAATAAAAAAATGTTCCTCATTAATTGTTAGTAATGTAAGTTTAATAATTATAATTGGAAAGAGATTTTTATTAGGAATAATGATGAATCATTAAACCCTCATACAATAACACGCTGGGTTTTTTTTAAATGGCTTGTTGTTTGTTTGATCTGAATAACACTCGATCAGCCTGGTTCTATCTGTCTAGTGCTAAGAGATTCCATGTACGTTGTTGTGGGCTTAGGTATTGGGCATGTCCGTGGTAGAGAATCCATGTACGTTGTTGTGGGCTTAGGTATTAGGCATGTCTGCGGTTGGATTTTCCTGTTGGTCCTAATTGCCAAACCGGTGGTTTGTGTTACGGTTGGTTATTTTGTATAGATTAAGGTCGTGTACGTGCGTATTTCGTGCTCATTTCGCTTTTGTGTTAGATTAGGTTAAAGTTGTGTCACGTGCATTTAGAAATACCTTTTAGCCCTAGTCGTGCCCTATAAACTATCCTGAACCTACCTTATACCTCCCCTACTTTTTCTCTCTCTCTGAATTTTTTTTCAATTTTGGGCCGTTTGGGGACCTATCACTACAACACTAACAATGTGTGCCGTGGTACTGAGCGCAACACAACGGTGCCCCCAGGATGCCCTTGCAGTGGCATTCAAGTGGGTTTTTTAAAAATCCTCACCGCCGGTCTTTTTAGGGGTTTTTCTCCCCTCTATACCCTTGTCTGCCCTCCTAGTCCAACCTTTGTCCCGGCCCCACAGCCCCCTCCTTCTTTCTCCTCCCTTTCTCCTCTCTTTCCTCCTCCCTCCCTTCCTTCGTCGAGGAATGCACCTCTCCCCATTCTTTTTGTTTTTGTACACAATCGTGATGTTTGCATGTATATTTTTTTGATTAGGCACATAGATAACTAGATAATCATCACTTCATATAGATCTACTAATTTTCTTATTGATTTCGTGATAAAAATGTGATTTTTATTTTTGTTGTGATTTTGAGTATTAAATACAATAAAATAATTGTGTCAGCCTAATTTTATAAAATCTATCGACTAAATCTACCTAATAATGGTTGGAACTATAAAAAGATTAAAATTTGATAATTTTTAGCAGCATCCGAGTGATCTCATTCCACGTGCCGAGTGGGTTAATAAATTAAATAATTAAAATAATAATATTTTAACTTGTATTTAATTGTAAAATGATCAAGGCATGAAAATTTTAAGTTATATGAAAATTAACTTAATTATCTTAATTAACTAAATGATATAGTATTATTTTACTAATAATAATCTTTAATTCATGGGCATGAGTATGAGTTTGACTTGAGAATTTTCAAGTTCTCTCGATTAAGGTCGATACAACAAAATTACCTTCAGGGTTAAGTTTAAATAATTGGCGCGAAAGCTTTAAACCATTTTTCACAATTTTATTGAGATCTTATTCTCGATTAGCATGTCAGGTATCTTAGATAAATTGCCCTTGATTTTTGTACATCATAATATCTCTGTACATCATAATATCTCTCTACATCATAATATATTTTATAAAATAATGAGATCTTCGTTTCCATATCTTTATATGATTTCCTTCTTAGCCATATTGAGACAAGAGTTATTGAATTTGACCCTGCATATACCGCGAGCAGACACATACGTAGGTCGCAACGGATTTTGAATTAGTAAGAGAACCGTTCCATTCTTGACGGATCTTGAGATCTTTACATTTTGAGTTTCCTCACACCCGGAAAAGTTAGATTAGATGAGTACTATTGTGTATAACATATGTATAGACTTGTGGTATCAAAAAGAACTTGACCATTGTGTTCTTGGTTAGGAGTTATGTGGAGGTTTGGAAAGGGCTTAAGTTAAGTGTTTTTTCCCCAGAGTGGGGCCGGTTATTACTAAGAGCGGTACAACACCAGTTCAGTTTGAGATGTTATCAAGTCTGTAGCTTGGTGGCTTCTCAGTAAATACCCTTTAAGTGTTCTCATGGAAATTATATATATTTGTTTTCCTTTGTCAAAGAAGTTAGTTTTCACTTGCCAGTTTATACTAGTTATTTTTCGGAGCAATGACATTCGTTACTGACGTCTTTCATATTATATGTATAGGTCATATATTCCTCTGCATTGGGTCGACTTTGGTAGAAAGACAGATAGATGTCACACACACACACACACTTGTGTTTGGCGCGCCGTTGTTTTCTTTCGTGTTTTTATCTACGCTTCATACGTTTTCATATATAATTAGTATTGTCTTCCATTCTTGAGATGGTAAGAGGGTTGTTTCGGTCCATTTTTTCATTCGAGTTTTACGGATTAATTGATTTAGACATGACTCGAGTCGATAGCAATAGTTCTGATAGGTTCTTAGGTGAATTGAAATCTGGTGTGTTATAAGCTATGTGTATTTAGCATAAGCATGGTCACCGTTGAGTGTATCCATATCATGCATTTTAGTAATCAGTTTAGGCCATATTGGTCACAGGCATATTATTGTCGACTAGATTCTGGTTCATGCAATAGTACAAACAAATTATCGATGAGTATTTCATTCATATGAACTGACATGTAAGTGATTATAATTAGGCCCTATTGGTCATATTCAGATGATGATGTGAGTTGTGGACTTTTATGTTTCACGCTAAAGTTTTTTGTTGATGATAAGTCATCCATTTGCGAGATTATAATTGTTTTATTTAGTTTTTTCAGAGTGGTGGTCTTTTCATTATTGAGATGATGATGTATGTTTTCTATATAGTATGCTATTGCAGGTTTGGCCGGAGAAACTCAAGGATAAATAATGACTCATGGGGAGGCCGACTTGTTTGTTGGTGTTGTAGTTTGCTCATGTTGATGTGAGCCCGATGGGCCATTTGATCAAAATATTATGTGGGGCTGTAGGCCATATGACTGAAATGTCATATGTGCTCCTTTGTAATTTAGATTCATATAAGATGTTATATTTACGTGAGCCCAACCCTAAGAGTATTCATATATAATTTAGATGTGCATTAACTCCTTTGAGCCTTCCTTGTTTTGATATCACAAGTAGTTATATTTGTTCTATAAGTCGACCTTGCATTTTAAATGAGCAAGAGTAACAGTACAAGATTTAATATATTGGCTCGGTTAATGCTACGAGTCAAATCAAGGTGTTACAATATATATTTAATATAAATTTTTATAGATTTTATATATTTATTTATTTACATACTGTTATTTATTATTAAAAAAACTAAGTATAATTCTATTCTAATTAAAAATCTTTAAAAAATAAATTCTACTTAGTTATTACAAGTTTTTTACTTATTAAAATTAAAATTATTTTTAATATTTGAATGCAATTATATTTTTTGGTTGAAATTAAATAAATATTCATTATTTCTATTTAAAAATAATATAGTAATAATCTTGAAATTAATTTTGTATATTCTTAATATATATTTTTAATATTTTAAATATACCCACATACACGTATAATATTCTTTTACCTAAAATGTTGGGCCCCATAATTTTAAAGTGAATGTGGGCCAAAATTAGTCCCAACAAATAAAAACCATGGTTACAAAAATCAGAATTGAAATCGGTTTTCAAGGGAGTCGGAATTGGAATCGGAATTGGTCTAAATATGATAGGAATATGTTCAGTTGAATCGGTCTAAATCAGTCATATATAATAATTTTACAATTCATAACATAAATATATAAAAATTAGGTATTGATGTTATTTTGATATTATTGTGTGTATTATAGTTTATGATATTTTTTAATATTTTTTAGATTTTTTTAATTATTTAAAATTAATTATTATTTTTGACTCGAGTCGGAGTCGAGTCAATTTTTAATTACTAGAATGCCACCCTCCTTCACCCCGTCGCCGACGCCAGTGCCTTGTCCCAGCCCGGCCTCACCCCGCCGGCCCTGCCCCGCCCAGTCCCCCCTCCTTGTACCTCTGCCCTGCCCCGCCACCCTCATCCCGTCGGCCTCGAGTCCTAACCCATCCCCCACCAGCAACACTCCCCCCCCCCAGCCGGCCCCACCCAGCCTTGCCGGAGCGAAGGGGCAGCGGCGGCGGAGGGAGAAAAAGGGGCATTTTAAAATTAAAATTCCAATTTTACCCATATTTAAATAATTTAATAAATATCATACTTAAGGTATTTTAGTCATTTACCCAAAAAATTGATTCTTCCCGATTTACCCCGATTCCGAATTAGATTTAAATCAGTCAGAATCGAGGTAAATCGGCCGATTTGGACGCAGATTTGGGGCCGACCGATTCGGCCCCAAAATCGGATCCGTGCCGATCCAATTTAAATCGGCCGATTCTTGCATCCATGATAAAAACTTGGCATCCTATTATTGATAGGATAGATATATTTTAAATTTTGTTACTATTAATTACTTTCTCTAATCATAAAATGCGATTTTTATTTACAAATTACTAATACATCATTCACATACTCAGTCTCATATTACTTTAATTTCTAAAACAATGCATCTTCTGTCATAGAATAAAATAATATATACTAAATAAGTTATATCTTATAATTATGAATCCCTTTGTGTCATAATCATGATTAATAAACCACAACGAGTTTTTAGATTGGGTTCGGCTAGATTGTTGCTAAAAATTAGTTTCGGTGCAGTTACTAAACGTTGCTCCTACAGTTAATTTGGTTGGAAAACTTAATCAGGTTTTAAAAACCGAATCAACTAAATACACACCATTTACACTCTATCTGATCTCTCTTATCTTGTTGATCAGTTCATGATCAGTAAAAGGATCGTGTATATTGAAAATTTATCTCCATTTTTTTAAGCCAAACCTCCATTTATTTTTTACTTATTACTTTTCATGAACATTAGCTAACATCAAAAGCAAAATTTCAACAGATGTTATGAAAGGGAAAAGTGGTTAATCTCGGATTGTTGTCTACGGACAGTTAGTCAGTTCTACCAGTCCGAGTAAATCGGGTCCGAGAAGGATAACTCACGCGTTATAGGATTGGCTTCCTCGCTAACGGTTTATGTTAATCTAGCACTAATCAAGATTGGGTAGTGTTTAATTAAGGATTGTAGGCTATATTTGACGAGTGGGGATAGTGATCAACATTTTGGAAAGATGATACAACTAATGCTAATTTAATTAAAATTATACACGAAAATAAGTAATTAGTTTTTTTTTATCTTTGAGAAATATTGGTTGTGAAGGAAGAGAAGAAAGGAAGATAAAAAAATTAAAGAGCTAATTAATTTGTGGGATGGTTTCTTCGACTGTGCGTAATGCATAATTGATTAATATTGCTTTTAATAAGGCCAAATAATCATTAAGATATGTATGGGTAATGACACTTATTATTATTTAAAATTTGAAATCATAATTGAGAATATATGATGGCTTCTGATATATTATTTGTTGATCGGGTCATGCACATTATTATTAATATTATTGGCCATAAAAAATTAGCAATCTTGATCACATCATTTCATCAATCGGTCATGTCTCTTTATCCTTGTGACTCTTCTATTTCGGTCGAAAGTTATTAGTTGATTTGGGTTATCCGACCGATCACGGCCAGGACCGTGTCCACCTCGAGTTATTATTATATCTATATATACAAAATGGAATGCTCCCTCTAATTGCACATCTCCCGCTCTCTTTCTTCTCCTTCCTCTCCGTGTTTTGATTGTTGAGGGTTTGTTTTGGCTGTTGCAGTGCGTGTTTTACCTCGTCATTACAGTGGGGATGATGGAGGACACGTATAGCTGGGCTGTCTAGAGCTTGGTGCAAGACTTGGTTAGCTGTTTCGGTTGTGAGAGATGGGGGATCATCATAAATGGGAATCTGTAAAGTTGCAAGTGAGAAACTACCTGCGGCGCGCATCCATATCTAGCTTCTTCCCAAGTGGGTACTACTGATCTTCTCCGCCCCCCAACGTTTTCTAGCTGCCTCTGTCTGTTCACTGCTTGCCATTCGTTGCTCGTTTGAAGAGAAAGTGTAATTGAAGCAGAAGAGGGAGGAGAAGGTTGTGAGAAACGTACAGATCAGAGTCACCTGCTTATATTGTTCACGATGTTAGATCAGGATGGTGCTCATTCGCAGGACGAGCTCCAAATTGTAAATACCTCTTTCCCTTTGATCTAAATTTCATGATTTGTTTTACGTTCCTTTTCTCATACGCGTATGTTTTGCATGCATGCCATGCATAATTGATTAATATAATATGCAGTATGCTCTGATCTAGCTTCATATGTGCATTGCCTATAAAATTTGTGACATTTCTTGTGCCATTTTGAGAAGAGCTTTTGAAATGGAGGTTTTTCTAATCAATTTGCATTGCCACCTAGCTAGATATACAGAGGAAATATAGCTTGTTTTGCATGCATGCATTCAACAGATCTGATCTAATAGATTTGGATTAGCTAGTTGAGAGAAAAGCTCGCTAGCGCTAGCTTGCATTGCTTGCCTGCATGCATTACACAGATCTGATCTGCATATTGGGGTCGAAAAATGCGAGGAGATGTTTTCGTGTGTTTGTTGCGACAATTGGTATTGATAAGATCATAAGAACGAGGTCAAGACGCAAATCTAAGGGGGGCCGGTCAATTGGAGAAAAGGCCGGATTTTTCAATGACACTTTTGGTCTCTTGCCGAAATTGGCGTCCCCTTTGTCATTTTTAGAGGCTTCCATTATGAGCCATGCAAGTGTAAAAATTCTTTTATAATATTATAAAATTATTTCATTTTTTAATCTTATTTTATTCCGGATTTTTTTGTCGAATTAATAATATCATCACTAGTCTAGTTTTGGTTTGTATTTTGAGAAAAAAGAAAGTGATTCACTTTCAATGCATGATAAAATTGTTAACGTTGGCACAGTTTCTCCATCTCTCTATCTTTGTTGATACGAGTGATCTGAATATTTGATAGATGCATGGTCCATTTCCTATTACTGTTTTCTCGTTTGTTTCTGCCATTTGAGTCATTTGCTTTTGAGATTTATCTTCTACATTTCACTTGCTCATTTAAAGGAAACAACGCAAGAACTTCCTGGACCATAATTTTGGGTATTGCACATCGGAGTCCATTTCAACCCCAGTGCTTCATGTTATAGATGCTTTGATTTTGTTAAATTATATCCACTTACAGAGAAATCATATTATAAGTTCTCAATCCTCTTTGACTCACTTTCTTACATCATTTTCATCTAAAAGCATCAGATGGGAATGTAGCACATGCTTAAAAAATCATGTCTTACATTCCCATTCCACAAGTCTCCATCTCCATTGAGATAAGCTCTCTATAGCATGCACTTCACAAGTAGAAAAAACGGAACTCTTTGCTCATCTTCTTACATGGTTGTGATCAATGATCATCACCTTGGTATGGATTCAAACTGGTATAATTACAGACTCCAACAAATTTAGCAAGCTAAGACAACATTAACAACAAAATATGGTAGATACAATTGCATTCTACATAAATACTGTGTTCATGTTCATGAGCGCAAGCTTTGGTAATTGTTAATAGCGGATATTAATGGATTGTGCTGCAGGAGGGGCTGGCGTCGAGCCCCGTCGGGGGCAACCTATACGACATATGCGACCACAATGCCCTCTTCTCCGACCCACTACCCAACTCCGGCGAGGTCACGTCCTGCTCCGGCTGCTGCTACGACTCCTCCTCCTACACCAACGACCTCTCCTTCTCCCTCCCCACCTTCCCACCCTCCTACCCCGACCCCGCCGCGCCGACCTTCCTCCCCTGCGCCGCCCTCCACGACCAATTCGACCTCCACATCCCCCTCCCCGACGTCGGTGCCGGCAGCTGCTACGCCGGCGGCTACCCCGCCCCGCCGCTTCCCTCCGACTTCGACGACGCCGGCGGGTGCCAGCTCTCCCCCATGAAGCCGGCATACGTCCGAGTCGACGCCGGCGGCTCCTTCCTCGACCAGTACACCGGCTGCATGAACGGCCTCGCCGGAGCGTTCTGCACCGACGCTCCAGCAACCTTCTCCGGCGGGCTGATGCCGAACCCATGCATGCACGCTCAAGACTTGGAGTTCCAAGGGGAGAGCTCTGCTTTGTATGGCCCCGACTCTGCTTATGGCTCTGGAGAGTTGCCTGTAAGAAATTAATAGAGCATACAATGATCACCAACATGCGTATAGCTCTTGTTTGATGGATTTTGATGATTGATTGATGGAAGGTGTTGAAGGAGGGCCAGCAACAGATGGTGAAGGTGGGAGGGGGACTGCCGTCGGACATGTCCACGCTTGAGGAGTCCTCCTTCAAGGTTGGGCGTCTGTCTGTGGAAGAGAGGAAGGAGAAGATACATAGGTACTTGAAGAAGAGGAACGAGAGGAACTTTAGCAAGAAGATCAAGGTTTCCTACTTGTCTGACTCCTCTGTTACATGTATCTCTTACTATTTATGTTATCATTTATGTTTTGCATTTCAAGGTTTAGGACTGATGTAAGGCAGGTGAAATGCAGTATGCTTGCAGGAAAACTCTAGCAGACAGCAGGCCTCGAGTGAGGGGAAGGTTTGCTAAGAACGATGAGTTTGGCGAGGCTCCGAGGCCTAGTTGCAGTCACCATGAGGACGAAGAAGAGGAAGAGGTAATCTTTTCACTCATTATCTTTTTTGGGTACCTTGTGATTCCACAGAAAATTGTTTTTAATCATCAGTTGATCATCATACTTAATTGTAAATATTTTAAGAAATATGTACGTCAAAATGTTAATTCATAAAAATATGTCACACACTAGGAAAAAGAAAATGTCACACATTGTTTTCATCTACCATTTTAGTGGAAATGTGAGAAGATTGGCTGTTATCTTAGTGATTCCTGTGTGTTGTTTGTTGGGTAGGTAGGGGTGAAGGAGGAAGAACAGATGTTGGACTCTTCTGACATATATACTCACGTCACTGGGGTGAATTCGTTCAAGTGCAGTTTCCCTATTCAATCCTGGAATATGTGAGCTTCTTTTCTTCAAGGGTACATGACTAAATTGCACTTCCAATTTGGAGGATACATTCTCCCCCGTTCCAATAAGAAGGAAGGAGGGCAGATTGTTTTCTTTAAACCGTGATGTGTTCTGATATATATATTGAGCAAATAGCAATATGTTTGCGATTTTGTAGATTTGATCATTCAATTTTTTCTTTGTATTGTTTATCTCTAAAGCATACAGTAAAATGTCACATATGTTTGTAATAGTTGAATACTTAGTATTTCTGTAGCAACCTTTGCTATATTCATATCATTTAGCCAGTAACAGCAATATACTGTTGGCCAAACAAAGAAGTTGAAGTTTCTGCTTCTTGGTTTAGACTTTGTTGGCATGGCATAGACTCTCTTTGCTTATTTCATGGTTTTTTCCCGTATTTCTTCACACTTCCCCGCGTTAGCTTCAATACCAAAATTTAGGCAGTCTGAAAAATTCGTTCTCTTTATGCAATTGTGCATTCTGCAAAAGCTTACCCATAAAATGCTTTGCAGACATGCGTGGAAATATTTTAGTGAGCCATCGGAAGTAGTGGTGGCCGCCGTTAGAACAAACCGCAGTAGTTTCAAACGAAAAATTACACATCTACAATCGAAATATTAGATGTGAAATGATCCGGGCACAGTTGAATTTACGCTCCATAATTGTTCCATTTCTCAATCTTTTACTTTCTTTTGAGAGAGAATCTTTTCTTTTTCGGATTTTTTAATTCCCAAGGAACAATATATGTCTAACTTTCAACTTTTTTCTCAATTTTTCTATAAATAGATTGTTACAAAAATTGATCCCAAGTTTATCATTAATAATATGAATCGTTAGAATTAAAAAATAAAAAATAAAAGATAAGCTTATATATCTTATAATTTATGAAAAACATTCCCATAAATTAAGATTGAGGTTTTTACCCAAAAAGAGAGAGGAAATATTTTGATATTATTAAGTAGTGGGAGAATTAAAGCTAATAATAAAAAACGAAAATTTTTATTATAATGACATTATTATTGGGATGGTTTTACACTAAGATAACAAATTAAAAAATATATATTTTCAAAGGGCTGTCCCATAAATCGTTTGCATTTCCACAGGGAAATGGGTTGCCCGGAACTTTAACCCCAAACTAGTCGGCTAGAGTAGAAAAATTCCTTGGGTGGTTGGATCCAACCGCCCAAGCCTAATCCAATTATTCTAAGTTGTTTTAATACTATCTGTAATGACCCGCCAGCCACGAGCTAAATGTTATTATATAAAACTAAGTGTTTTGTTCCTAACCTCACTGATTTCATAACACTTGTATTTAAGGGTTGGCTGGATCATGTGTTGAGGGTGGCTAGTGTCATGGGGTTCCTCTAGGGTACAATTTTTCGCTCTAAAAAATACTATGCATGGCATATTTCCCCCTGAAAATACTAGCCTTCCACAAGTACGCAATCATAAACGCATTCCCTACGTAGCCTGTAAACAGCAATTCACATAAACAACCACCCAACTTGCCACTGCATCTGACTAGCACAATGCGCGCACGCAGCAATCCTATCGGCCACTGGCACAACACAGCAATCTATCAATCACAATACTGATCACACGCGCACAGCAGTGCCGCGACTTTCGACTACCGCCACGCCAAGCAATTTTCAATGCTATCGACAACCTCAACTACCGCTACCCAGTACATGGTATGGACTAATTCTGGAATCCGGCAGAACTTGCCCCGGCACCAACCCAATTGTCGACACAGCAGTATTACGGAACCCCTGTTCCAACCTTTATTGCAAACTCGAACAAAGGATTACAAGTAATCTCTCCTCGACTACCTGTTCATCGTGGACATACAAACCCCAACGACGTTGGTCTTCTTTCCCGTTAGGAAGACCGTGAGAATTAAAGGAAACCCCACTCACAAATAATCCTCACCACAACCCTCAAGTCGTCCCCCTGGATAGATTTGTTACATGCAATTCACTTAGCCTGAAAAGCACTCAGTTGTGTAGAACACAAAATTGTGTACCTGGATCCCTGGTCGACGAAGGCACCCCTGCACTGTGAAGTTCCAACTCTATACAAAGACCTGGTTGCAACAACTTCACTGTCTCCCTTCCTAGATCGCAGCAAGCACTTCTCCACATAGCGCTTCACCACAATTCACCCAATGCGTTCTCTCAAAGAGTCCATTGCTCAAAGCACAATTCTTTGATTGCTCGATTGATTGCTCTTCTCCAAGAATCCGTCCTCTTTGTAGTCTACTCCCGTGTAGTTATCTCCAAGCCCTGAAAATATTCTCTCGGTAGATCAAGCATCCAATTCTCCACGTTCTTCATCTCTGTCGTCTAAGTTATTGTTGGAATCCTTGCTCGTGCATATGGATAGAATACCGTAATCTTTCCAAAGATCCGATATACATTATCAGCAACTAACTTTGGCCAAAACCTTTGGCTGCACTGCTAGGCACCGTGTCTCGCCCCTGGCTCAACCCTAGCACTGGCTTGATTGTCTATTCAACCTCAAGTCCATCCCGAGTTTACCGCTGCAAACACTGGACATCACCACCGCTGGATCACAGCACCGCTCACCCAACGCCCGACAGTCACAAGCTCTCACGCACCAACGCTCGGCATAGCGTTTGCGCACAGCGCCCGCTACTGCGCATCTCGCCTGCTACAGCTCGGTCACGCACGCTGCACTCGCTACTGCTCACACACGCATGCTACGCTAGCTACCGCTCGTGCCTGCATGGTCATGCTACTCGGTACGCGCTGCTTGGCCCGCGCTGCTTGTCCATGATCGGTAACTTGCTCGACATTGCCTGCTGATGCTTGTGCCAACCTACTCACTACTCCCAGCCTAGTGCTCGATCAACCGCACCTACCTGGACCCAATTCACGACCCAATTAGCATCTTGAGGTTTATTGTTACTCGAACCCAACCACATGCCCGGTACTCCATTCCCGCTACATATGCCGATACTCGCTATCACTTACACTTTGCTCGTCCACAATGCTCGGTCATTCCATAGCTACGTGCACCATAATTCATCTACCTTCAACTCCAACATGGATTAGCATAGCCAATTATTTTCACCATTAGGGCAACCCCGGTCACCCCTTAGGAACACGGGAATACTAAGAATAACCACCAAACCCTAGCTCCGTCACGTCCTATGGACTAAATTTGTGACAGCTAGCCCATTCCCCCTAATCCCTCACTTAAAAAAATAATTTTAATGGATTTTTTTAACTTATGATTAAAAATATTTTAGACAATTTATTTTTTTATAATCAGTTTTTATTACCACCTGGTAATATACAAAAATTTCCTTTTCGGGTAAAAAGTTCAATATGTGAGAAATGGCCGATTAGTGTTAACATAATAAGTAAAAACCGATCAGAATCACACGTGCGGTTCTGAAGTAGCCGACACTGGAGCGAAACGTTTGAACGCTGGCGTTTGGTACTCGTTTGGCCGGCGCGATGGCCCCTCGTCGGTCTAACTTCAACGCATCATTTCCTCTTCCTTCCCACGTCAAGCAATCCATCAATTTCCCATCCATGGCATCCTTTCCTTGATCCTTCCTTCGTCACCCTTCCCACCACTACCTTTACATACACGTGTTAAGATCCTTTTCTTTCTTTGTTCCTGGTCGCCGGGAAGACTACTCGGACGCTTTCATCTGGGCATATGCCAGTTGAGTTGCTGTTGTGATCAGTTTGGTGCGACACAAGTAAGTATTATCAAGTTTGATGTTGGTTGCGTTCTGAAAGAGTTGGGATGTTGTGCTGATTGGAGGGGTGTTGTGTTTTTGGAACGAGCAAGTGTATCCGAGGATGAAGGTCAGAGATGACGGCGAGCCGGTTGGTGTTGAGGAAGAGAACGATGTATTGTTTGCTGTGGAAGATTTTATGCCTATGGAAGATCCATTTACTCCAGGTAGTTGTGTGTGTTCCTCTGTTTTTACTCTGTTGTGCTTCTGCCCTGCGTTGGTTATAAATTGGAAGAACGATGTTCTATGGTCTCAGAAAATTTCTGCAGACGTGAAAAGAAACAGATCCTGCTACCTTCTCTATCTTACATGGAAAGAATTTATCATTGATTTTGTATGATTTTTACTTGTGTGTTTGAGTTAGGGGATGAAGTATCTCCCCAAATTGTGTCATGATGACTGTTAACATGTGTATCAACTATCACCTCTGCAGGAAGTAATAATCACCATCTTAGCCCCTCACGCACTCTCGCAAAGTACTGGGGTACTACGCACCCAGTATTCCCATGCCTTGTCTCTCCGCTTCAAAAGGTATCTATTAGGGTTCTAGTTTTCGATTTCTGCTTCAAGGGTCCAATGCTCTAAATTTCATCAGCATATTGTCATGCAATTTCTGTGTAAAGGTAAAACCAACAAAACTGCAGTTTCCGACAAGAAAACTGCATCAATGCCCTTGACAGGAAAAAAGGAAAAAGACATTGGGGAAGGAAGGCCCAAATCAAACATCAGAGCTAGTCCAGTTCCTCCCCTCGTGCTGTTCTATCTAGCCCAGGTAATATGGTTATTTCTCATCCAACTTTCTTTCTAATTATAACAAATACGCTTCGCCACCCTCAACATTACAATGACGTATAATATGCCTACGTATGATGTATTCGTCCAGACAACGATGGGAAGATTGGCAGCATGAACCGTTTGTATAGAGAAAGACAAGATCATGGTGCTAGACCCTGTTCACAAGTGAAGGTGGCTAAAGCGGAGAGCGACAAAAAGAGCCCCATTGTTAGTAGTGGCATGAAAACCAGAGAAAGTGCCGAGAAGAATCGTCACAAATTGAAACCGATCAACACCGGAAGTGTTTTAAAGGAAGCTGGTAATCTGGGTCTAATAAACGAGGGGGAAGGTATTGATTCGACAACAATAATAAAACCTAAAGCTAATGTCCAAAGAGTGGAGCAAAGCAAGCCAATCGTTTAAAGCAGGTCTCACTAGATTTTTTTATATTTTTTGAGTGGTCGTAGAAAATGCATACATTTCATGTCTTGACGTTTGCATTGCAACCTCCTTTTAATAGAAAGTCCCTCAACTTGTATCTTAACATGTTTGCTGCTGACAATATGCTGGATGACTGTCTGCAGCTTGCCTTCCTCTCGAGATATATCGAAAATTAATGGCTGCCGCTTGATCTTTCTTCAACAAATATTTGAGGAAAAAAATTACTAACAAATAACAGTCTACTTAGTATCGTTTGTTTTCAACTTTGCATGAGATTTTCACTGACCAACGAAGCATTAAACTTGTGTCCAACTTCTCCATTCGGCACCTCCCATGTAATTATGGGCAGTATTACGGAATTTTTCTCTACAATGAAACCTTATCCATTCTTGCTGTCATCTGTGTCATGAAAGCTCAAAGTTCGTGGGCACGAAGCGTATAGCCATGTTGATATCACTGCATCTTGTTTACTTCTTATAATTCAGGATTGTCCTCTAGTTCCATAAGACGGAGATGATAAGGGGGAAAACGCCGACAAGCTAGCTTTACACAGTAAGCACCGGAACAACATGAGACTAGCTAAGTTCACGATGCAGCAGCTCTCTTCCTCGGTACCGCCTCACTACCTGATAAACGACAATTGTCCGTGGAAATTAAAGCTAGAAAGGTGTGAGGAGGAACAAAGGAACAAGAATGAAGTTATGTGGAAAAAAACCTTTATCCGAAACTGCTTTTAACCTCACAGCAACATGTCGGTGATACCTCATACCACCAGTTTCTGTAGGCTTTCTCTGAATAGCCTTTATAATCCAGTTGTCTGTTTCAGATATGGTAACAATGAGAACGATACCCGTCAATCACTGAGTACTAAACTGTGATGGCAAAACAACTAAACGACAACAAAGAACCAATAGATTATACTATCTTAACGCAGAACAACAAAAAACAGAAGTGTATGCTCTTCTTTTGCGTTGTTGTCACCAACTTCCGATCAAGCTCTATCGAAGGCGCACCACCAATTTTAGCACCACTATTTTACTCATTCTTATAAAAACATTTTATATTTTTAGCTCACTTGATAAGTAGCTATGTATCTCATTTAACATGTCGACACTTGCATACAACATTGGTCCCATCAAATCCACTTAACACACTCAAGATGCTCCAGATGACGGCAGAAATAAAGGATCATCTGTAACAAGCATACATATAAAATAACGCACAGATGAAGCAAAGTCTGAGTCTCAGAGATTTTACAAAAGTCTCTTTCATTCTAACTGTAATCCAGGAATTCCCAAAAGCCACAGATAAGAACCCAAGAAGTCAATTGAAGAGGTCAATTCTTTTTGTAACTCAGCACTACGAATGGAAAAATATCTCGGCACATCACCACTAAACGAAATCCCAATAATTAGACTTTCTGTATTTCATAATCCAACACCCTTCCTCGACTAACAGAAACTAACGACGACATCAAAGATAGTGCCTCCAGAACTCTTGACACTTGTGACCGCCACTCACAAAAAAAAAAAGGAAAGAAAAGAAGCAGACCAAGTAAGCCACAAAAAGAGAAGAAATGGGGAAATTTAAACACAAATTATGCACATCTAACATGATATAAAAATCTAAATCATGACCCTAAAATAACCTCAAATTGTCACCACTTCATGATCAAAACATCCATAACTCACCCATAATTACTACTACAACCATAAATCAACCCTGCTCATACTCATAAACAACCAATAAAAATTATGCACATCTAACATGATATAAAAGTCTAAATCATGACCCCAAAATAACCTCAAATTGTCACCACTTCATGATCAAAACATCGATAACTCACCCATAATTACTCCTACAACCATAAATCGACCCTGCTCATACTCATACACAACCAATCAACTAACATATCAACATATTTAAAATCGTGTACATATCAAGCATCACCAGATTATACACAACGAAATTGAAATCGTGATCGGGGTGTGGAAGGTGTACCGTGTTTGGAGGAAGTCGGAGTTTGTGTTCTCGCCGGCCGTCCCTTCCGAGCTCGGGAGGAAGACCTCCGACCGAGCTCAAACCCTAGAGACGAATTGCCGATTCGAATACAACAGAAGTCATATTTACGTAAATGGGTCTGCGCTGGCTCCAGTTGACGAAATAGAGACACAACATGAGGAAATTCCGCTGTAGTTGCTGTTTACTATTTAAGGGGTTGTTTGAAGTTTGAACCTCTTTTTGGCGCTATCTAATTTCAATGCTCAACTTCATAAACAGGGTTTGACTTAATTTAAATAAGAAGCAGAATTGCTGGCGATGGCTTAGATTTAAGATAAACTTGACTAAAATAATTGATAGGATTCACAAAATACAACTGAAGAATAGCTACACATAAAACTTAATTTCACTGTTTTTCTCATGGGGTATCTAAAAACCAAAATGGGTTTCACCAAGAAAATAAGCGCCAGTAGAATCGTAGATGTTCATAAATCTGCCACAATTAATTAGTTTTGCACGGCCATAACAGACAATGCTTGCATATCAGACAGTTGAAGCCGTCGCATTATCAGGTTGCTTTAATTTTAATTACAAGTCAACCTGAGATGGGGTCATGTCGGACAATTCGCTTAATCAGAATATCCCGCCTAGACTTGGATGCAAAAAGCATCTTCAACCAAGGGGTGGTCGAGATTTGTACCCAGTCAGACCCTAATAGCGCCTGTTAACTTCTAAAAGTACACTTCAATATAATAATAAATGGAAACTCACATCATTTTATATGTAACTCCCAGATTGGAACCTTCAGAGCAGGTTGTCCCAAACCTAAACCACTTTACAGGTGATAGAATAGCAAAAGCTCTAACCTTTGTTAAGAGGATATAATCAACAAACACTTAGTTAAATCACAAGTGTTCCCAGGCAACTATTATCACAGCCCTGTTGAATCCGAACGATGGAATCAGAAAATGAATAAATGAATCCAAGTGTTAACTGAATCCCATCTTCAACAGCCTACACTTGCAATGATTATAAAAAATGAAATCTCGAAATAGCTTGTTGCAAAAAATTATTGAACTATAAATAAATAAAAATGCAAGATATCTGGTAAGTCCTAAAGTAACCTTGAAGACACTTTCAAAAAAATTTGAACATTTTCAATAAAATAAACTACAATCACATATAAGAACTTCATTTCCATGGATTGACTGTGCAAACTTCAATACATGTCGGGGAGCAACTACCACGTTCTGGGAAACAAATGTGCTATCAAGTTGCCTATATCTTGAACACGCACAGGCGTGTGGATGAGAATTTCTATTAAGTCTCGTGTTGCTCACTTCCTGGCAAGCCAAAAATTCGAAGATTGTGATCCTCGGACCCTACCGCTATATACTTGGCATCAGGGCCAAATTTTGCACGGGTAACTTTGCCTGTGAATAAAAATATAAATAAATTACTAAGGTAAAAAATTTTGTTTAAATGTTGGAGTTTGGATGAAAGCATATTTGTAAAATTAATATAGAGAATACGAATAGACCTTTTCCTGACAAATCTTCAAACCCCTTGATCTCATTCCACTCCTGCTTAACATTTGCAACTTGAAATATTCTGAATTTATGAGAAAGAATAAAAAATATATCAAGACGAAATCAGCCTCATTTCCTTGATTAAGCCAAAATTTGCCCGATATTATAATAAAAAACGATCTCCCTAAAAACATTTTAGAG
The DNA here is from genome assembly GCA_033002965.1 of Piper betle. Taxonomy (NCBI): domain Eukaryota; kingdom Viridiplantae; phylum Streptophyta; class Magnoliopsida; order Piperales; family Piperaceae; genus Piper; species Piper betle. The sequence goes on along the minus strand of JAURVB010002416.1, from coordinate 56,300 downwards.
GACTAACCTCACATCAGAGGCAGCTACAGCAAGGTAGCTCCCGCTATGATCAAACTCCACTGCAAGAAAATTTATTTCAAATTCTAACCGCTTGAAAAGAATGTTATAAACATTGACAATATCTTTGAATCATAGAACATTTAGAAACTGCAATTTCGGAAGGCATACAACATGCAAGGAAATTTGGACGCAAAATTGGATGCATACAAAATTGTGCTGATCAATTAATTTAACCCTTAAAGAAGCTTAAGCACCACAAATGACTGATGCTTTTGATGGTTTACCCTTTCATCACAAGGCATGCAGCTTCCACACTAGCCCAACTATCCTGTTACTTAATAGTTATACAGCTCAAACTGTCACAATCTCATCACAAGAACTGCTTCTCAACAACTATTTATGACAGAAATTTATCTAGTTGCTTGTCACAAATATAGATTTGTATTTGTTTGTTTTTTTGAATAAAAGAAACATAAAATATTTCATGCTGTAAGTTGGTACCATCATTTGTTGGTGTAGCTGAAGGGAATGACCGAAAGTTCTTTAGCTTGCGAAGATCCCACAACCTAACACCATCATTTGCTGCAGTCTATTGCGTAGTAAAAAAAACACCCAAGACACACATTTCAGGTCAAGTAAAACACTGTCTTTATCATAGATATTTATGATATAAATTCTCACCGCCAGAAAATATCCATTTTCGGAAAATGATATTGCAGTAACAGGGCCAACATGCCCATCAAATTGTGCAACATTTGACTGCAAATGTTAACATTTGTAGCTCTTTACTAAGATGGAAATAAAAATAGTCAAGAACATACAAATCGACAGAATAAAACAAAATAGAAATGACCTGAGTTTTCACATCCCAAATTCGTACAAGTGCTTCTGAAGTGCCCGTTCCAAGAATAAGCCCATCGGGGTGAAACGCCGCAGAAGTATAACCTTCATTTCCTGAAGCCTCACCAACCTGCACTGACATTCTCACATAAAAAACAGTATGAAAAACATGAAAGAAAATCAGTATCACTTGTTTCTAGCTCACCTGAGCGAGGCATAATCCTGAGGAAAGATCATAAAAACACCATGTATTATCCAGTGAAGTTGTAACCAAGTACTGATGGGTAGCATGGACAGATACAGCTTGGACCTGCAAGAAAAAAAATGCATCATCAGACTTAGCAGAAATTGGGGATAAATGTGAATAGAAGATAATACGAGCACTATAAGCTCTTCTAAACTTAAAGAGAGGACAACCAAACAGCAGTCAATATGATAATACCTCAGCATTATGATCTTTGAGTATGTGCCGACAGTTATAGTTTCCACCTTCAGCTTCTTGCCACAATCGAACAGTCTATATTTGTACACAAAAGATGAAGAAACCAACCACAGGAAATTAATACTTTGAGTTCTATGTTTGAATATATAACTGCACTTGAAACAGCCAAGAGTGAAGTTGTAGAAACAGCCAATAGAACGTTAGAGATGTGAACTAGTAATAGATGTGGAATGGCAAAAGAATAGTCCTTCCACAACAAAATCATCATGGTAAAGACATGCACAATGGTTGACAATTTATAAACTGTACTTTTGACTACGTGATTGGACCAACAGTGACTTTTTTTAGCACATTGAATGAAATTCAACATTTACACAGACCATGCTCATGTAAGCACACTTGTCACATGGTAGGAGTAGAGGAAAGAATCAGGAATAGAGAAAAGAGTCAGATGGGTATTTATATACTAACATGATGACACTAGAGGATCTCATAGTTGTGTTCCAATATGAAGGATGATAAAGCAAGAATCACCCGCAGGCTAAAGGAGGATGAAATGAGGAGAGGGAAGCCAAGAGAGAGTTCTATTTGTTCTTATTATAGGATGCCCCTTGCTATTTCTTAACATTGGTATTCAGTCTTGTCTCTAGCCAGGTGGATTCCCAATTCTCCCAATTATCTTTTGCATTTCATAGTCAGAGTTTTACATGACATAAGAAGATGGGACATCTCGAATCGTCTGGTTTTTACCTTGTTAGCTTGTCACCGGCATCATTTGTCACTTAATGTGATTATCTATCATCGTCTACTACAAACTGCAACTACACTATGGTGATTACTCTAAAATACCAACTGAGCACAAATACACAGGATCAATGGTGTGGTAACATGCAAAATCAATAATGGCAATAAAGTTTGTATAGTTTTTCACACAACCAAGGGCACATAGGTCTTCTAACGCAATTAAACTTGCAAGAGAAGAAACACTAAAGGACACTAAAAAACACGAGAACAAAGCCATCTTCTATCAACGTCTTTTCCCACTTATGCTCTAGTTTGCGTGTATAAAGCCAAATTTGTTATCAACATGAAACTGCAAAGAACATCATACATAAATTTACAGTTGAGGAGTCGCATATGAATACAGTAGCAATTTGAGAGCCATATAATGTATCCTAATCAATCGAGATTACATGGTGTTTGCCTAAAATCCTTTTTTGTTGGGTCCTGTAAATATAAGGTTTCATTTTATATCAGTTTATCACTTTTTGCCACAATATTAGATTCATGATCATAACACTTGGTACAGTAATTAGCTACATGTTCATCCTTTTTATTTCTAGGCATAAAAGTTCAGCTTGCACTCAGATGTTAGCAATAAATAAATTGGTCCTCCTACTTGCTTTGAGAAGATATAGATCTGCTCAACAGTGCAGTTTCTAAATAAGTCTACGATATTTGACTATATTGATCGATTTAATTTCATGTAATCATAAAATTCTCGGATTATGATCAAACAGTTCAACATAAATATGTGGATTGATCATCTTTTTGAGTAATTGGTTGACAGGATGCTCATTTACATCCAGTGTCTACCTTCTGTGCATGACCAAGTATCATTGAAGATGAGATACACTAGAAGCTCCACATCCATATTATTTTGCTCCAGTATTGCTAATAAGTTAGATTATTAGTATTCATGATCAATCTCTTTTATAGAAAGTTCTCATGCAGAAGCATTTTTTGCATTATTTGTAATTTTTGCAATTATTTTGATTAGCATTTAAGTTCATAATGCCTAGAATTATTACTAAAAGACTATAAGCACTAGATACTTTGTCATTGTAACACAGGCTTTGAGTGGACTAATGGCAAGCACACAAACGTGTTTTGTAATCATTTTACCTTGTCAATAATTCATCCTAATTTTTTACCCTTTCATATTTAAGTCTCCCCTCTTTCATCTGTTTTTTTTTTAAACTATACCCCAACAACACCCCACCAGCATAGCCACCTTTATACCCATTGAAATTCCAGTTGCCATCACCTCTCAACTTACCACTACGTTAGGATATGCATAAATAGCTTTCATTAGTTACAAATATGTATATTATTCCTCTATGAGGATACCACTGAAAAACGAAATTCCAAATCAACTCATTCCAAAAATAACTTCTTTATTTGAACTCGAAAGTTGCCAACATAATCATATGTCCCTCCATTAAGTGCCCTATGCATAAGTACTTGCCACACAACCATCTTCGACGTAATCATATATCTAACGCCAAGTAGAATCATTCAGTTCTCAAAGAAACTTAAACCAACACACAGTTCTTCACCTATTCTTCTTAGAACTTGGTTAAAAATACAACCCACTTTACATCTTAAAGGCAGTGTATCTACTGGTGAAAATTTTCTTTCTTTTCAGTTTCATATTCTATCCGCTCTTCACAATTTCTCATCTCTCCACTTTCCTTTGAAATTCGTCAAGCTTGAATCTTCATGCACCACTGTACGCCATTCTCCCTACTTCCTAGAATAAATTCTACCTTTCATCTGCACCTCGTGAGAAAAAATCACCCAATCTTTTTTGCAAAGAAAAACTATCCAAACACAAATACCAATAACACATTAAGAATGAAAGGCAATCCACTCTTTCATCCTTCCCTTATCTCTCTTTTCCTCTCTCTATTCCACTCCTCCCTCATTTCTCTTGCCGACTAAAAATACCCCTGCCAAATGGCAAATTGATCTCACTTACAACAAGATACCAGCAACCACACACGTCATCCAGGTAAGTGTCAGGCACAACTCCTCAAATGATTAACAGTAATAGGGCAGAAAACGTATGCACAGCAAACTCAAACCTAACAAGATCTTGTGTAACTATGGAGAAAGGGACACTTTGATGAAGCTACAAAACCTTCCCTTTGTGAAAAATGACTACATGCTTCAGCTCATTGCTATGGAACTAAACAATATGAAAATAACAAAGGAAACATAGAAACAAAGGATAAAAAATTTCACACCCGGGAATAGCGTTGTATCATGCAGACAAGACTTATGTTAGATTATTGGCACATGCAACACACAGAATACAAATAAAAAAAGTAAAACCGAAACTTTAAAAAATTAACCTTATCAGCCGATCCAGACACAAGCAATTCTCCTACATCAGGTACAAATTTAACGCAGGTCACCTGCGTTTTGAAATAAAAGATAAATGAAATTGAACCCACAAGAAAAATCGACAAGAAAGAAGAACATTTATACCTTCTTTGAATGACCAGAAAGAGTTGACAAGATCTGGCCAGAAGTTCGGTCAAAAACAACAGCATTTGAGTCAACACCTCCAGTAGCAATGACATCCTGGAAAAATTAATATCAAAATCACAACATGTTCAAATTCTAGATGTTGAAATAATATTTCAAGACTAATCACTTATCCATGATAACATAGCAAGAATCCAAACAGAAATCATCATGGTAAAAAAGATTCTTAAAAACCATCGGCTAGGATAACCAATGCACCTAAAATGTAAAGAAATAATGAGAACAAATAAATTCAGGAATTGTTATCAGTATAACCTTGGAATGAAGAATATCAATGGATAAAATCCCTGGTTTATTGGTCTTGTGAAGAGGATGGCTAGAGAGTTGAGTGTAACTTTCCATGTCATCAGCAGATGCCAAAGTGGGTGAAACCTAACCATCAAAAAGATTTTAAGGTACAATTGGCTGTCAAATTAACAGTAAAATTAGGTAACTAACAAAATAATAAATAACAGTTAAAAAACAATATGACAATTTTGTTTATAGGTTTCATCAGAACAACAAATGCACCTGTCTTTTTTCCTTTGTGTGGACAATTCCTGATTACAGTTAGTAAGCTCCTGAATCACATCATCAGAGATGCCAACACGAACTTTTTTGCTCACAGGCCCTGCAGCCTCATAATTTTCAGAAGCTAAAAACCAACATCCATAGATTAGTTCATTTTGTCCATGATACTTTTTTATAAGCGATGAAGTCAAACGGCAAAAGAAACTCATTATCAAGGACACCTCTTTCTCCATTGACAGCAGGAGCATTTATAGCAGCTAAGGGTGGCATAGGTCTTTCTGCCTGAGCCAGTAATGTCCTAGCCTCATCACGCTCTCTTTTAAGTCTTGCAATAACACGGCAAGCAGCATCATGCTAATAATAAGAAAACGAAAACATTAGAAAATTTCACATAAATTGATCACTTATCAATATGAACTCCTGTGCATTAAAATAGCTCTCACTGACAATAAGCAAACACAGAGATTCAGTTCATAACTTGTGAAAAAGACTATCACTAATTTTTCATTAGCATCTTAAATTGTATGCCATGAAGGTCCACATTATATACAAGAAACAAAAATAAAACTTGCGCCTAATTTTTCAAAACTTTGTCATTTTTAATCACATGAAATCAAGACTAGTCTCCAAGTACCCAACCTCTTTTTAAGATAAGATGGAAAAAAGAAGAAGAAAAATTTATTTTTTTCTATATATGGTGACAAGAAAACAGTAGCCTGACAGAAGCAGCATGATTATTTTTTAAACAAAAAATACTTGGTCAATAAAAATTTCCCTGTGAAATAGCATTGTTCCAAATTTAAATTTATTATGCACACTTCTTATTGAGAAAAATATGTTCAGCAACCGCCCTCCATAAATTTTTATACACAGTTATCAAAAGCCGGGCATGAGCGTCACAAATGAACCAGCATCGAAAATGGGAATATCTATCAAACCAGTCCAACGTAAACAAAACCCAGATGACCAACCGACCTTGCTTTCCGCAAAAGAAGTAAAAAAGGAACAACAGAATTAACTATGATCAATCACCATTTAATTCTAGCCCAAGAGCATGATATACATGAGTGATGTGGATTTACCTGATATAAAGCATGACTTAGTTCTTGCCTTGCTGTATGCAGTTGCTGTTCCAAAGAAAAATTTGATAACATCACCGCATCCCATTCCTGAATAAAAAGAAAACACATACACAAATAGCCCTCACATTACGTGCAAATTGCCTCACATGTATATAAAGCTTCACAAGGGCCAAAAGTCATATAACAAGTAGCAGTTGTGCCTATACCCAAATCAAGATAAAATATTCCTGAATAACATTAGAAATCACCACTTTTTTTAAAATATTCGAAAAATTTTCAAAGATATTAACCCTGGGAAAGCTGTGCCCAGTGCACTAAAGCCAGTACCTTCATTCTAAAGGATATTGATATTCAGAGCATAATTCGTTAAAGCTATAATCTTCATAATGTAGCTTTAAACCATTATTGAAAAAGCAAATTCAAGATTGCAATTAGTATCCTATAAGCACAACGCTTGCAAATTCCTTCATAATAGACTCAGCCCCCAAGACTTGCATACTCCCGTATTGCAAATAAATGAAAGAAAACTTCCTCTGGTCGTGAATAGCTTTCAGCAACACAATAGATGAAATTTTCATTTTCTGAGGAGGAATGAGAAGTTGGCCTGACTTTCTTAAACTTACCGCCTGAAACTGAGTAAGCAATCCAGGAATGCTGGTACTTTGTAAATGCCTTGGCTTCACTGCCTGCACAATTTTAACTTTCAAGTAAGCACCTCAACCTAAACGCGACTTACAAGTTAAAAAATAAGTATATTACTAAAACATAACCTTGTTGGTTTTGACCGCCACTATATCCTCCGTTGAGAGAGGCTCGCCAGTAACTGGGCATTTTCCATTATCCTAACAGAAATAAAAAACCGATGGCAATGATTAACAAAGTGATAGCATAAGATGATATACTAAGCTCAAGACCCTTCACTACTAACCCTAAAATTTAAAACCATCAAAGCTAGCAAAAGTTGGTTTTTTTAAAAAAATTATAAAAAAAAAGGTCCAAAAGACCGTCTATCTTCCATCACGCATGAAAACAGACGCATGTAGTAGAGACTACAGTGAGTCCATAACCTCTTATTACGTTACACCAAATTTACTTACTTGCACCAAAGCTAGCAAAATTTTGCAGAAATATTCTAAGGATTGTATCTTTACCGTCAGACATAAACAAGGAAACACAATTGGTACCTCTATAAGGCGTTCAATCAACCGCCGCTCGAAAAGCAACCCCGACTTCGTCGACACCATCGGCTCTTCGGGAACCTGGCCGGAAACTGCAAAAAAAAAAAAAAACACACACACACACACACAAAATGGAAACAAAAAGTGAGAGGTTTGCATCGATCTAGAGCCGAAGGAAGGGAGAAAACAACAACCAAAACTTCGAACTTCAACCATGGAAAAAACAGATGACGATGGGCAGGCGTAGCTAAAGCACCTGCACAAATCATGGCGGCGGGTGGAATCTAGGGTTTGGGCCGGCGCTGGTCGTAGTCAGCGAAAGGGGAGGAGGAGGACAATGGCGAGCACAGGAGGCGAGGCGGCTGGGCGCCGTTGACCGCGGCCGACGCAGGTAGACGGCGGTAGCCGGCGGTGGCGGAATTGGGGCGGCGGCCGGCGAGCGTCGGGGGCGGCGGGGAAAAGGGTGGGGAAATTTTTAAGGGTTTCTAGTTTGAACCCTCGCCTCCCAAATGGGGAAGTCGAAAAATTAGTATTATAAATTAGAAAAAGCTAATTAATTAATTTATTTGTTATTTAAAATTTAAATCGATGATACGTTAAAATAACGCTTAATATACACATTTATTTCCTTATATGGTTTTTTTTATGTACACGTTTTTTCTGCTAAAAAAGTTAAATATTTTTTTAATAATATTTTTTATTGTTCTTTTGATATATAATGTGTAGTTGTGTTCGATTATATATTTTTAATTCTTAACTAAGGGCGGGCGTTGGTCAGTCGGACATTAAATAAAGCATTGTCCATGTCCATCCATTTAACGACGTACAAAAGTAGATCGTTCATAGTCAAAATTCTTCAGTCAAGCCGATCACAGTTGAACACGATCAAAATTTGGTCAATATAAGAAATTATTTTCATCTCATATTTATTTTATTATCTAATTATTTTTTTCATTGTAAATATTATTTTTTCTCACAAACTAATATCTCATTTATATAATCGTTATCATCTTTTATTTTTCTTAGTTTCTCTCCTGTTAATTAGCACAAAAATTAAAATCACTTTTTTAAAAAATATTTAAATAAAAAATATTATATTACTATAGGAAAATTCAAAAATAAGATTGATGTGAAATCATGGCTAGATGTGTGTCAAACAAGCCTTTTATTAAAATTAAAAGTTCATTAATTATTTATTTTATTAGAAGCTTAAGTAGGAGATTGCAATAACTAAGTTGATTATGAAATGTTCATAAAAGGAGCCAATATAAACTGATTCGGAAATTTATTTGGATGAACCAACTATTTCTTTTGTGAATGGAATAGATGAGCAGTTTGATATATTATCATAGTAGAGATTTAACATAATAAAATATCTTATTTTGGAAAAAATATTTAAAATATTTTAGTCATTCTTATATCAACGGTCTCCTCCAAACTTATATTTAGCATTAGAGAATAAATAATTGGCTCAAATAGGAATAGCTTGAGTCAAAAAATACTTAAAGCTTTAATATGTGCCAAAAATTGGTTGAGAAGTGAATACGAAGGTAATTAATATTTTATATCTATGAATTTTTATTTTTGATGTATTTTTTAGCATATGTTTTTCTCTTGCTACTATATTTTGTATTTGTAGAGAAATAAATAAGTTCATTATCAAATTTGTTTGAAATAATGAACATTGAAAACTGAGAAGATATTCATAAGTGTGTCTATAATGAACATGTGAGAATGTTATATTTAATTTCTAATCTTATAATATTTGTAAAATATTTCTACAAGTAATTAATTTTTTTGTATATTTTTTCATATAGGTGTGCTACATTAGATAAAAAATCAAGTAATAGAATATTTTATCTTTGAAGTATATACGTAATATTGAATTACATTTTGATATCAAATATTACTTTAAAGTTTCTATAGATAGATTATATTTTGTTTGACTTGAAAATGTAAACTAGCTAAATTTTGAAAATATAGTAAATTATGATACTAATTCAGGGCATCCTAACTATACAGTAAATATTTTGAAATGATTGTTGAAGTGAATGTAGTATTTTAAATTCCAAAATATGAGGCTGTGTAAGTCACTTTGGGTTATTTTAGATATTAAATATCAATTTTATGTATAAATTTAATTAATTTTAATATATATCGTGATTTAAAATTTTTATAGAACATAATATTAGCCTCATAAATGTTAAATGTATTATATTATTAATATAAAATATCGGACATTCGATCGGTTATTCAGTCAAAAAAATATCTATATTTAATTTATTTGTATCTAGTTGAATTCGGTCGGTTAAATTTGACTGGCTAAATTTAGTTAGACATGCTTTGAACTTCAAGTCAGTCTCGATAATTTGGATGTACACACGCGGCCCTATATACTCAATATTCATGGGAAAGGAGTTTTGTTGTGCGTGTATGCACTTATGATCCCAATTTATATCTGTGACCCAACTTCTAATTTGCCTGAAAAAGTTGTGAATTTCATACGAGGTTGTTGTATATAGACACCCACAATAGATCAATTGTGTATGGCGAAATTTAAGTTTTACGTTTGTTATAATTAAATATTGCATTGCGAAATGTTTAAATCGACGAATCTAAGTTGTGTTCCAGCCCTGCTTGTTCACGGGTTGAGATTGGCTCCGCTCACTCGCCGACAAGTCAAACCCAAGCTGACCGCCTGCTCAGTTAATTTTATCCTTAACTTGCATCTTTATTAAGTTCATATGCTTATTATACGCGTTTAATTTATATTAGCAGCACACTAAATCAGTAGATTTCCTGGTAATTATGTTTCTCAATTTCCTGCGTAAGGTTTCTAGTGTTGGAAATATTATTTTGTGAAAAGAAAAATAATTAGTGATGAATAAGTAGAGATGCACTAATGATAACATCAATTAATTATTGAAATTTTAAAGATGATATCAAGGATGTTTAATGGTGTTGGTTTGGTACAACTGATTGGGTCTTACACTTATTTTAATAGAAGATGTTTACAATTGAGTATTACTCTTTATTCATGTCGATAAACATTACATTTTTTTCTTGTACAATTAGTTCCATAGTAATAATTTATATTGCGTTACCCACTTAAACCTTATAAATAGGAGTGGTAATTAGTTATAACATCTTATAACTAAAATGACTGCAATACCATACTAATGCATATTATTTGCTGACTGGATCTTCGGTCACACACCATATTAATTTTAAACACTTGTTTTATACTGCTTGACTTCAAAAGCCCAGCATGGCAGCATACCCCCAACAGATTGGATTATAACATCTTAAAGACTCAATTAAATATAGAACTTGTGAAATCCAAGTCAAAAAGAGAGCCCTTTTAAACATTTTCACAGAAGAAACTTACAAACTTCATCTCAAATAATGGTTTCATCTTCTCTACATAATCATTTTCCGGGATGGCACGTAGAAGGCTAGCCCTGCCTGTGCCAGGAAATTTTCTTCCTGTGGTTGAAATTTGCAGTATGCACTTTAGCACAGTGGAAAACTTAAAGTTAATAATTTACTATTGTATTTTATTTGTGTTCATGAATGATTAAATTCCTGTCAAATACTTTTATTCTACATCTTGATTGATCATTTATGCTACTCAATTGTGATTTCGATTATTATGCAAATCGACACCAGCACAGACAAAATAAAAGATAAACATATAATCCTTCAAAGATATGATTGTCACGTTTGGCCCATAAATTCTTTTTCCTCACAAAAACTTTTCCAAAGCAGCTCAATAGTTATTGGCTCCCAAGCTGCCGTGCTTCTAAAAAAGCTTCTCATTATTCGAACCTGAATTGAGAACGTAGTTCTTCCTTTCCGACTGATTTAATCGTATATTCACATCATCAGATCTCACCTTGTCTCCTCGTATCTACAGATCTCACCCAAACTTAATCGAATGATCTGCATGCCAAAGCCAAATTCTACACTATCCACATATGAAGGATTGACATTGCACTATTAAGCAAACTGAGCAAAAAACCTGACTACCCATCAACAGTTGAGCCAAGGTCCCAGCAGTCATCAACATGTTCCACCATCTTCTTCTCCAAAACCACAATGTGTTCATACAATAGGGAGAGATAATGGCTTTGCCTTCCTCTTCTAGTGATGGCACAAATGCTGCTATTGGACAACCATAGCTAAGTGTGAAAAGCAGCCCTGTTTGCAGATTCTTCTCAATGCCTGGAATATGTTTAATCAAGAAACCCACTACTGTCTCAGCTATAATCCAAGGTTCCAAACAAGGTCCAGATTTAGTGTCAGCTATAACAGGATCAGTTGGAGAGTCATGTGGAAGAATTTTCCCTACTTATGGTTAACTGCCTGATTCCCAATTCATTAGAGAGCAAAATGTGAGCTTGGGCCAATCTAATTTAACCAAATCTGGCCAAGCAGAGGTTCCTCCTTGCGAGGAAGGAAAGCTTGGCTGTGCTAGCTCCACACCGTCAATTAGAGAGAAGGTAAGGCAAGAGTTGGGTGTCGTCTCCAAACCATTACTTAAGAAACTGAATCGCACAAGTTCAAGAGTAGGATTTAGGATGGGTTCCTACACAGATCAGAAAAGAAAGGACATTTTTCGTCTCTCTTTGGGTCTTCAGTCTTTGATTCCTTGTGTCGAAAACTCTATTGGTGGGTGTTTAACAGCACATCTCTAGGTAACAAACAAGCAGTGCTCCATTTACTGCAAATGCAACAAGCACAATGCAGTTAAAATGAACGAATCATTTCACGAGGAAAGTTTCTTCTTTACCTTCTTAGCAAAGATTGAAGCTCTGCTGGTGGGGATATTTTGCTGGGAAAAATCTAAGTTCCAGTGGGCCAACAGCTGTTTCGTAATATGTGATTTACTGCACAAGCAAAATTGTTTTACTCACTAATTTTTTGGCATGTTTACAACAAATATGTGAAGGACTTCCATGAATTAATCCACTATCACTTATCATCTGTTAATTGTTCAAACAAACCTGGAAGCAACACATAAATATTTGTCGGGTATCATCAGCTTATTTTGGCATCAAACAAAGGCTTGCTAGTCTGCTAAATTGTCAGCAAGAAATAGATGATGCTTTGGCCTTTGAACGCACCCTTTATTTCCTCCTTATCTATGGCAAGATCTTCGTTGATATTCTTTAGAAATGGGTACTACTTTCACTTCTGATTTGTTGAGATCGCACTTACCTACAAGGAGGAAGATAAAAAGAAAAAAAGGAGACGTTACTGAAGGTACAAAGCATCTTTTACTAGAAGCCAATTTTTGTTTTCAGAAAAATAAAATAAATTGGAGGAGAATCCAACAGCCGGTGCATCTTGCACCAATTAAGCTACAAAGTACAATCCTGTCCTGCCTCTTGGTTCATTATGTAAGCATGCACAGAGCTACTCGAGAAATAAAAAAAACCTCTACTAATTTTATAGCCTTACTCTTGAGTATTCATCTAGACCCTTGCATTCTTCGCACATGCTTTACTTCATGTGGAAGTTCTAGAGCTTTTCTGACCATCGGTAAGAAGATAAATATGCCTAACCATCAATCTTTCTTGCAGCTGATATACATGGGCACATAAGAAAGAGATGCTAACCCTGCAGCTGCTGCTCACAAACCTTCTCTAAATTGAAGTGGCAAAACCAACTTTGGTAGTTATAGTATTCTTCAGCAATAACATGGACAGCGGATACTATCAATCCTTCTCTTTTCAGGGAATATTTAATCTTTGGCATGCAAAAGAACCAAAAACAAGGTTTATCAACACAACAATGTACTTACACTGCTACCATATAATGTGCAGGTGGAAGTCTGGAATCCTATAGAAGAAAACAAGTTCGATTTTTGCCTGTATAACTTTGAAGCTTGATCTTCTTCACCTGGCTGCTGCCTTGATGATGCCTCCTACACAAATGACCACCTTTCTTTCTCCTCCGGCTACACCTCTACTATCAGAAATCAACTCATTCCATTCTCTGGAATTTTTTGTTACTTCAAGATGGATGATAACTATATTTATGTTCCTCAAAAATTCGACTCTCATAAAGCCTATTCAAGATTTTACAAATGAATGACATTTAATCTTCATCTCATTTTGTTAACCTGTTATAGTTTTCATTAGGAAAGTATTGTCATAAAAAAAAGTGCAAAGTTCTTTTTTGGTTGTTTTTGCAAGATTTATTTCAATGAGACAAAGGATGAGACAAAATCCACATCGTGGACTATCCTATTGGGATAAGAGATTTATGACAACGGTGCTTCGGTAGTCGCAAGGAGCATTAGATCGAGTTCCGTATCGATTTAGTCTCCTTACGTCGTGAGTACCTCTCTTTTTAATGCACATGTAATTGGAAAAGCAATATCTCACACTGCTGCTGGTGCTTAATTTCCCTACTAATGCACAAGTCCTTTCGCAAATTAGGTTCCGTGAAGCAAACCTTATTGAGATCAATGTGGAGGTGGAAACTCCCGATCGTCACTATTATCATGTATGCAATTTACCTTACCTATTATTTTCATAATTTCACCATGTTACTATTTATATGAACATAAGTTCATTGTCTGCCAAAGAAGGTGATAAGTAAATATGTTGTTATGCAGCTTGCATTTGTTACTACAAGAAAAGTTGATGCGGATTATTCAAGAATCGAAGTCGATTTGCTTTATAAAAAGAAAGAAGAAATGAATAGAACGATGTCAGATAAGCTTCGATGAAGATGCCTGTAGAGTGATTGAAAGCAGTAACAGAAAGAAAGAAGCTCTCTTCTCCATCTTGGCGAGGAAGGAGACAACCGGCATCTATCCGCTTCAGATAGAACGGATTGCCAACTGACCAGATGTGAGGCTTCTCCGATTGCCATTGTCCCAATCCTGGATGGACATTATGTCCAACACAGTTTTTTGTGTAGACGAAAAGAGTTCTATTAGCAGGCAGAGGGCTTTCCTGTATCGAACTTGCTTGGGTAAGCAGCTAAAAAAAATGTTTTGCGGATATTTTATATCCGTGATTTGGCAGGTAGAACTGCATATCGCCATTGTGTAGAAACTCCTTGGTTTAAAACCCACATTAAAAGTTGACACTAAATCCATTAAGACAACACGTTAGTTTGCCTGTCAACACTGTAAGTTAAATACTTACAGTAAATCAGGTTGTGGCATCTGCTTCCTTAGGAAGTTCAGTTTCTAGGTTGGAATTTGGTCGAGGGAAGTGTTTCCAAGACAGCTATGAACTGTAATTTAGTAAAAGATTACAAGTTCAAGCTTTGGGTTACACATGTGATAAGTAACATTTTCCTTCATAATTGAAGGGGTAAAATATAAAAATATGACATTCTTAACCTACAAAATGAAGGAGCTAGTAGGGAACATGCTCTCCACTTGTTAAGGAAGCTGTGAAAATTACCTTGTCCAGGACCCTGCTGATATATTTGTAATGAACAATTGCGTTGTAAGTTACCTGCGGTTCATTGCAATGAAGGTATATTACTTAGATGCAGGATTATGGAATGGATTTTGATCATTATCATCCAGTTAAGGCTTTCCCTAGTAGATGTGGCAGCAAATACTGCCGAGACTTGAAACACCCCTATATTGAGAACAGTAAGAACATCGATTTATTCTTCTGATCAACAGATACGTTCAAATAGTCATTATGTTTGGTCGATTTCAATATGATGGTAATTTGCCATAGTGCTTCATTCTACATTTAATCCTAAAGCACCTTCCACATCTAATCTTAGAATGTTCTAAGTCGAATCCTAAAGCCCGTTCTACATCGAATCCTACAGCACGGAGGTGAAGATGAAGCTGCTTCTAACATCTAAGAACATATAGCTTGTACGGGGCAAATACCATGGAAATCGACATACAAGCCTTCTATATCAGATGTAGATACTGCTACGTTATGCCCACATTTTTTGGGTGCACTGGCCACTTCATGGAAGTACCATACGCTTCGCCTAAAATTCTCGACAACCTTCACAATGCACTGGATTGTAGTATCAGCATTTTATTCTTCGAAATAAAATATATTTTAGAAGTACTATTTATTTTCCCCAGTGAGGCTGGAAATAAGGGCAGACTGTAGTGAACAACTCAAGTGGAATTTCTGGATGCTCACTGTTGTCTTTGTTGTGGCCTATAATCTATTTGTTGAGATATTAACACATTCTTGTACAATTTGACAAGACAAAACAATACAAAATAAAAGCTAAAAGGGCATGCTAAATTAAAGTAGAAGCTTAACCAGTTGAAAGAAATTCATAATTCCAAAAAATAAGTGCAACTATTCCCTGACACGAGTGAAGCCCTAAAACTTACCCCTCACATGTGGAAAATTCCACCCCATGATACAAGAGAAACCTTTCCCCTTAAGGTGGAAACTCCACCCGAACGTGGAAAACTCTACCAATATGAATATTATTACTTTCAAATACAAATCAAAGACAAAATGCAAAGAAAGATAAGAAATTAATGGATGTTGTTCTTATCAAATAACCCAAAGCCACTTATGTTCCTTATAATGAATAACTTTTCTTTCTCCTACATGCACCACCAATGACAGCTTTATCTAGATTTGCACTCAATTAATAAGAAACCTCTCTTTCAATAAATCCCTTTGTAGATGAACTCTCCTTTCCACCTGAGGGAGACCCCCACCTACTAACTCAATGAAAAACACCATGTTGCACAATATGTTACACTCCATGTGTATCAAATAAAGATGTACAACTATATATTTATAGAGAATAAATATGAAACCCTAAAAGACTATGACATGGTCAACCTCCACAAAACAAAGAGTCATATTCCAAGCACTTTGAGCATTAGAACATTCACCATTGAGTCTCTTCTTCATCTTCTATAATTCTCCTTGAATTCTTCATATTTCTTTCACCAAACGACTCACTATGTGGTTAAATGCTTTCTTATGAAAAGAAATAACGCCAACAAATATTGTAATTGAGCATTGCACTGAATTTTTCTTTGAAGTTGATAGGTGAAATATTGGATCCATATAGGGACATGTTTTTTGTAATAAGAACTTGAAGATGTTTTTTAGTCATTTGACATTACTAACCATTCTTATTATATCCAAATTACAACTTAACTACACCCCATTGCAATATGTCATTTGTCGAATGCTCAGAAATATAACCCGCCAATTTACGTAAAAAAGATGTAAAATATATTAACTTTAGTTTATTTTCAAATAATTAGTTTTGATTTCAATATTAATTAGTTACATAAAAAAATTACACAATTTTTTTTATTTTATAAGAAATTTTGTTGGATGAAACTTTTAAGGACCATTTAGCGGGAATCTTTATGCATCTTTACAATAAAATATTTTAAAATGAATAATTTTTAATGAAAAATCGTTATTTCTGTCATTAAATATTTTTTTAATATTCTTTAGATTTTTTATTTTTTTCGTCCTTATAGCAGGACCTTAGATGACCGTACTACTGGTATATTCTAAATAAAATCACAATTTATAATACCAATCAAGCTTTTGATAAAAATCAGTTATTATTTATACATTTTTTTATTGTTCAAAAATCACTCTCATAATTTTATTCTCCTTATTTATAATAGTGGTTTTGGAATGAGTGCATATTTTGTCATATTTTTATCATTCATAATTTTTTTAAAATAACCGTTCAGTATCGGGGAGCAAATGATATTTTTTTTACTTAAAACTAAAATATAAAAATTCCTAGAAAAATACACGTGTAAAATCTCATCTTATCTTCCCTTGTAAAATCTGAATTTTCATTGGCTTAGCAACACCCACGTCAACTCAAGATAGCATAGCCTCCAGCTCTTTGCTCTCTTTGATGATCACACCTCAAACACTATCACCACCACCACCTCCACCTACGCCCGCGAAGATGGCCGCCGCCGTCACCGTCGGCACAATCTTCTCCGTCTCCTCCACCTCCTGCTTCCCTCCCAAGTGCTTCCAGTCCGATCCTAATCTCCTCTGCATCCGCTCTTCCGCCGTATCGTCGTCATCATCATTCCCCGGATTAGCTGCATACTCCCACCACCAGCCTGCCGAGCTCCTCTCTTCCCACAGGTGGAGGCTCTCGAGGATCCTAGCGGCGGTCGCTGAGGCGGAGTCCGGCGAGGTGGTGGCGGTGGGAGAGCCGGCTGAGAATGTTGGAGTTGGAGAGGAGGGTGAGGTAGTCAACACAAAGCTGTACTTTGGTAACTTGCCTTATAGTGTGGATAGTGCCCAATTGGCCGGGATCATTCAAGACTATGGCAGCCCCGAGATGGTCGAGGTAGAGCAGTGTTCATTTATTTTGATACCTTGTTCTTTATGGGTTTCTTCTCAATTTGATCTTTAAACAATTTTTTAGGTGTTGTATGATAGAGTCACCGGAAAAAGCAGAGGATTTGCTTTTGTTACTATGAGCACTGCTGAAGACTGTAATGCTGTCATTGAGAACCTTGATGGTAGTGTAAGTAAACAATGGTTTTGCTCAAATTCCTTGCTAGATATATCGCTAATGTGATTGATATCTGTGCCTTGGTGATACAAAAAAACCATAGGAATACGGAGGTAGGACGATGAGAGTGAACTTTGCGGACAAGCCGAAGCCCAAAGAACCTTTGTATCCGGAAACAGAGTACAAGATCTTCGTGGGGAACTTGGCTTGGACGGTCACCTCTGACAGCCTCACCGAGGTGTTTCAAGAGTATGGGCATGTTGTGGGTGCTCGTGTTCTCTTCGATGGAGAGACGGGCAGGTCTCGTGGCTATGGCTTCGTCTGCTACGAGACCCAACAAGAGATGGACGCTGCTCTTGAATACCTCAATGGAGCGGTATGGTATATGTAGAGACCATCCTAATTAATGGGTAAGACTGATCTTTGTTGCATACTTTTCTGATGGATTGCATGGATTGTTGCAGGAGCTAGAAGGCAGACCATTGCGGGTCAGTCCTGCGCTGGGCAAGCGTTCTTGATCAGGAAGAATGGAAATTATATAGTTTTTCACTATTGGTATTTGGTCATCTGGTGGTTGATTTGCTTTTTGGATTGAGGTGGAGATGTACGATGAGAGTGGGCGGTGAATGAGGGCTGGTTGGGCCGGGGATGTTGAAGGGAGAAGATAGCTCGCATTCGTCGGTTCTTGCATTTTCTTTTATACTGGAACTTGAGGGAGCTGGGCAGTGCTCCTTTTGTAGAGAAATTTGACATAACTGGTTATTTATCTCAATTAACGAAAGCAATTGCACGTTGAACTTGTGATAATTTCATATTTTTCCCCCTCCAAAGTAAGTTGCGAGAAACTTTACTTTTCCTTCTTTCGTTTCTTCTTTATCTTTTTCACCCGACGCCTTGATAAGAGGTGAATACTTGTATGTTCAATATAGGGGACCTTGATGTTGGATATATCTCACATCGATGCAAGTTGATAAATAAATATTATTTTTTAAGCTAAATTTTGGACTAAAAAATTTTATACCTATTATAAGTTTTTTTAAAAGCCTAGGAACTAACAATTGCATTAGAGTCTGGTTGGCTTAATATTACCTCATGTTAGTTGGAATCGGTTGAAATTTTATTATGTAGTAAGAGAGATGATTCTGATGAGCTAGTTCGAATTAAAATATATTAGAACTTCACTATGAGCCTTGCATGTAATAAAATGAGAGATGATAGATGATTCTGTTGGCAAGACGCACGAGGGAGAGAATTATTAGATTTATTTTATATTATATATAAAAGTGAGTGGTAATTTATATATTGGCTAATAAAATAATTTTATTTTTTAAATTAACTTTCAAATTAAAAAAAACTTGTAACACGCGCAAGTCCGTGTTCGTGGAGCAATTTGCTTATTTCTAGTTAGGTACTTGTTTAGGAGAGACTAACAGGTAACCCCTCCTGGTGTCTATTTTCCACGATGTCTTTTGACTCACTAAGCATCGAAGTAACGAAAAGCATACGCTTCTTTAACCTTCTTGGCTTCAACTGAGCACCCATGGCGTCTCTTCTTCGTTGCCATCTAGATCCTGTTGGCTACTCCTCGTCTTGCCCCGCCGGCGAGGACCGGGATGGTGTTACGATGACCGCCGTCGGCCAAGATAGTGGGGTACAGCACTTTCTTCCTGTGTAGTTTTTTGTTTCTTTTTCTGGGTTGCTTGTTCTTGGTTTTCTATTATAAGCAAGTTAGGATTTTGATTCATGTTATTTGCTCATTGAAGTTGTTTCTTATTTGATTGGTTAGTGATCTTTTTCTGTTTCGTGATGGAATGACGAGGGTGTTGGATTTGATTGGTTGAATTCGCGGTTCAATTTTTCGTTGGTTTTTCTGCCCGTCACCTTTGCTAACGGATCATGTTGTTTTCAATCTTTTAGGGAATATAATTGATTTAGATGTGTTAAACGTGAAAGGCCCTAATTGGGTTTCTTGGTTTAGGCTCTGCGAGAACTGGATTCATTTTTTCAATCAAATATGAATCTTTCCTAAGATTAATCCGATTCAATTAAATACGAATCTTTCTTAAGATAATCCGTTCAACCACTAATCATGTATACTTTTCTCGTTGCACATTAGTCTCATAGAATTTACTTATTATGCAATCTTTATTCTTAGATGTTCTCACATAGTGACAGAAATGTTGTCGTTGATGTTTTAATGTATTACTTGACTTCATAGTTTGATGAACTTATTGGCAACTATAAGAAAACAGGGATTCGGAAAACGAAAAATCTGTCACTGAAGTAAGACAGTTCTTGTGATGAGGTTTTTCCCGACCAACTTTGAGCTTCAAAGATCATGTTTTCTTTTAGTATAAGTGCTGTCTTTACCTTTTCCTTGGTTTAATCTGTCTTTATAAGCAATGTGATAATGGTCCTTAATATTTATGCACTCTATTGATGGCATAAATTCTTAATTTCTTTTTTCCAAAGAAGTTATCCTTGGTTCTTATCCTCATTTCCCCCCTAATTTTGTGCTTGCTTGAAATACTTTATGCATTGTTGTGTTTGACATGTTGTCTATGCTCTCTTATGCTCTGATTTGCTTATTATGCAGTTGGCATGTCGAGATGATCCCCATCCACGACATCTATGTGCAGTATTTCCCTTTACCCAAACTTCCCATGCGAGCCACTGTAATCTGGTTGGTTTAACATCTCCAGTTATAAGAAAGCAGTTTATTCTAGTGATACCATTTACATATTTTGTTTCTCAAACTGTCTCATTATTTGTACGCTTGTTTAATGCAGTGCCACTGTTGTGCCTGTGAAGTACCTGCACCCTGCTTCTTATGGTTGTACCATTGTCATGCAACTGATAAAGATGAATATTCGATGATCTTACAGAGTTCTGTTCAGCAGAATTCAATGGTGCCTCCAGATTTACCGGAGAGTGAACTCATCTCAAGTGGTGCTTCATCTGCCTTTCCTAGGCTAGTTGTTGCTGATCAAATACACCTAAGAGGCAGTTCAAACAAAGCCAATAGGCGATGGAGATTAAATTCTAGGAGTCAAGTAAAGAGAATGGCAACAGATGGTGAAGCAGATGGTTTGGCTACTCAAATTATAACATATGGTAGAAGATATAAACGAAGGGCTTCAACTCCTATGGTCGTGACAAACATGAAACAACCAAGGAATGCTCTATCTAGAGACCGTCAACATTCAGTCATCGATTGGAAGCAGTGGCGTGATTTAGTTGCTGACCGGACTTGCGAAGCTGATAAAGACGATAAAGATGAAAGCTACCAACAGCTTTTAAAGAGGTTCAGACTCATGGATATGTCTTCTCGACATGCTAATTCTGATACAGATGAAAACTACCTCCGGCTTATAAGGAGGTTCAGGCTCATGGAGTTGTCTGCTCAACGTTCTACTTCTGAATAAACAGCTGACATTGATGGATAACATTCCAAATCCATCCATTAATTGTCATAATTTGTTGTCGATTTCTTGGTTAGGAGCTTATCTCCTTTTTTGGTTTTTTTCACAACGGTTGCCTGGGAAAATTGTTGGTAATTTATTTGAGCATTGGCAGGTAGAGTTAGTCGCAATTCATATATGATATATCATTGATGCTTAGTAATATTCCATTTTCAAACGTTCGTTATGTTGGTTATCTTTGTCTCAAAGTTGCTGATCGTTAAAGAAGTAAGTTGTCATAAACGGTTACTAATATACAGATTAACAGACTGGTGGACAAACAACC
This sequence comes from Piper betle, assembly GCA_033002965.1. Lineage (NCBI taxonomy): Eukaryota > Viridiplantae > Streptophyta > Magnoliopsida > Piperales > Piperaceae > Piper > Piper betle. The sequence continues at coordinate 34,686 of JAURVB010002416.1, read as the reverse complement.
CATTTAATAAGAGCTACTTCTAATGTGCAAACCACCAAAAATTGCTCTCAAATTCTTAAAAGAAAAAAAGAACTTGGTTTGAAACACATTCCTGGACTGAGAAGTATGAAATTGTTCCTGTCGATTTTTAAGAAAAATCAGGGAACCACAAAATCAGCAATGAGACTTCTTTATAAGATCCAATTGTATGTACTTGAAATTTTTAATATAAATATTTATATTTACATGATATTTATAAAATAGATTAAATACGTGATAAAACTTAAAGCAGTAAAAAAAAACACTTTTATAAAGGGTCAACCTTCCAAAACAACAATATATATATATATATATATATATATATATATATATATATATATACAAACACACACACATTACAACACACAAAATTATTTAATTCATAATATATTAAAATTATATCAACAAAACCCAATACATAAACAAGGTCATGTTATTCTCAAATGTTATATCAATCTCAACATATTATTGTTATTTCATCATGCAACATCATATTATCAAATGATTCATCATAACTAAGACATAACAATCTAAACATATTTTGCCAAGTTTGTCTATGCACATAGTAGCCATTGCTTTTGCGTCAAAACAAGTATATCATTTTCCTTTTCTTCCCCTATATAATTAATAGAAAAATGTTAGTCACGATTGTCATTAGCTTCGAAATAACTAAATATCAAACTAACAAATGAAAGATAACACTTATCAAATGATTCATCATAACTAAGACATAACAATCTAAACATATTTTGCCAAGTTTGTCTATGCACATAGTAGCCATTGCTTTTGCGTCAAAACAAGTATATCATTTTCCTTTTCTTCCCCTACATAATTAATAGAAAAATGTTAGTCACAATTGTCATTAACTTGGAAATAACTAAATATCAAACTAACAAATGAAAGATAACACTTATGTAAAAGAAATCTATCATAAACTTTCATTGAACTTTTTAAAAGGACAACTACTAAGGAACCATTTATCTCTAGACTAGATAGCATCTTGAACTGATTGGTATTGTGCAACTTTTAGCAGATGCCTCTCTCGTCTTTTTCTCATCTTAAAATCCCACTCTTAAGAAAATCAGTATTTTAAGCCTTCTCTAATCTCAATATAATTTTTGGCCTAGAACACAAAGGCTAAATACTCTCAGAAAATCGTTTTTAATACCCTTTAATACCATACATCCAAACATGCGCTATACACAATAGTACCCGTATCCACCACATCTCTCTGGATATGAGGAAGCTCAAGACACAAAATTATCAGGATCCCTCGAGAATAGAACAAGCCTCTTACTAATCTAGAGCTCACTGTGACTCATACATGCGCCCTCTCACGGTATGTGTAAGTCGATTCTTTCATCTCTTGGCTCATAAGAAAATTTGATAAAAATTATTTTATATCGCTAAGAAGGGAATTATATAAATAGGCCCGAAGGTAACTTATTGTAGATCTAAGTTCAAAAATAGCTCAAAGGATCTCATTCATGATGGTTCTTAATTCCAAAAAACATAATGTTTAAATAACATGTGTTAAGTGATATCCAATAAAATGATCACTTAATGCATCATGTGGCTGTAAAACAAAATAATGATAGAGTAGAGTAACAAATTAGGGGCAAGTCCTGACAGACCTGTTATAAGCTTCGAGTAAGGTCTCCTACCTAGGCGCGAGCTCTTATTCCGTACCTACATATCACAGCTAAATAGTATGATGCATGAATATTACGCTCATTATCAAATCATACGCAACATGTAATATAAATCATGATAAAATCCTTAACTAAGGAATTCATCAATATCAACACATGATTCTCCTCACGACATATATGCATTAATTCATACATATTCTAATCCTATTGATCAGCTTCAACTCAAACCCCTCAGATCAAGTCATGAATAATCATGCAACAATGATATATTCACGTATCATGTCAATTTCGTATTCAATTCATATCATCAATTTACTACCGGTCCTCAATCGTTAAATTACATTACGGTTATGTAAATAAATTCATTCACTATTAGACAATTTCATCGTCCATATTAAGCACAATTTTATTTTTAACACACCATGCTAATTAATTATAAATCATATAATTAATTCTAAATTAGGTATAAGCATCGTCGATAGCGTTGACAACGACCGACAAGTCTACTAGTCAATAATGTGCTCGGGTTCGAACCAAACCCTAGGAGGTGCACGACGGTCAGTGAGGGACAGCGGTTGTTGTCTAGCGATAACCCATAGACGGCTGGTGGCAGTGCTTTGTTGTCGGTAGCCAAACCAGCAAGGGAGAAGGGAAAGGTGGCCCCAGCAGACACGATGAGGGGAGGAGGTTGGCATGACCTAGGTTACCTGACAAGGTGCTGGCAACACCTATTTTTTGGTGACCTAGTAGGGACAACACTCTCGGAGGCAGTGGTGTTTTGTTGAGGAAGAGAAGAATGTCGAGAAAAGCTCGACGGGGTTCGCACGTGAGCGAAATAGGTGAAGGAGGAGGTGACCTAGGTTGGGTGACGCTTGGCTGGCAACAAGGATAGGTCACTGGTGGCGGCTGAGCCCAAGAGGAGTGTAATAATTCCTAGTGAGGTGAGAAAAGGTGGCAGCTTTCTTGTCCCTAGGTGGCGCCTTAGGTCAAATGAAGGTTGACGAGACAACGGTGAAGAGGCACGACCGGAGGCGGAGCTGTGATGGTCGGGTAATACACAATTGGGTGTCGAGCAGTCTGATGAGCGGAAAAGGGAGGGAGATGAGGAGGTAGTTGACGGGGTGAAGAGGGCGGCGACAATTTTCAGGAAGGAAGAAAGGTGGCGGTCAGGTAAGGTGCAATGCGGGGGAAGAGAGAAGGGTCGGGAATAAAAATATAACACACGAGAGTAATTTTGTAATTAAAACTTGACTCTCTCTCTCTACTCGTGTAAAAAAAATCATAAATAAATTCTAATAAAATAAAATAAAATATGATAAAATACTATAAAATAAAATACACTAAATAAATATAAAGTGACATGTTCTAAGCCTACCAACCCAACCAAAATACTAACTAACGTATCCTAACATAGTTATCGGTCTAAAACTAATTCTACATTCACATACATAAAATAATAAAAAAATCTGGTATGTTGTTGTATATTTTAATAACTCATTTTCCTGCTATTTTACTTTCGTTATTATTATATACTCGACCCTTATGGTTCATAACATATGACTGACCTCGACTCAGCGCACATGCTCTAAAAGTTGAACCAACCCGAATAAACAGTGGAACAGACTGGTTAGCAATTATAAAACCCTGACTCAAGTTGTGGGTTTTATAAATAGGCAAGGTTGTATCGAACCCCTTAGAGCACTGTGAAGTATTTCTTTGCATGTTAATTGTTTTACTCGTACCTTCTCTTATTTTATTTTTCTGCAAATGCCTTGTAGGTTTCTGTTGGCATGAGGGAGATTAAGGAGAAAATGGAGATCAAGAACGGGCAAAAAGCGAAAAGAGAACAAAAGAAACGTGAGCTGAATAATTTGTTACCTCCTAATACTTCCTCTAGCTTGTGTTGCAAGAATTATGCGTGTGATTTTCAGCCGTTTGCTATGTAATTTTATGAGGTCTTCATGAAAAATGCAAAAAACAAAGAAGGAAAGTGAACAAATTGTTGGGAAATAGACACTCTAGTAGAAACAACCCAGAAAATATTTCATCTCAAGATGAAATGAAAACAAATATAAGATGAATAGGAGACAACAAGATAAAAAATGGATGGAAACTTTCTTCCAAATTAGGAAAAAAAACATACTCGATCAACTTTGATTAAAAAAATCTCTTACAATTAAGTATCAAATAAAAGTTTGACAAAACTCTCCTAATATAAATCAGACCAATAACAAAATCTGAAATATTCAATTCTTGAGAAATACAATATATATGAGAAGTTGAGAAATTAACATACACCTCAAAAGAAATTAGATTAACCTCACAGTCTGAAAATAGCAAACTCTCCTTTAAATACATTCTTGAGATGATGAAAAACTTCACCAAACTCTCCTTTAATGAACCAAATATTTTAAAAACTCTCAAGAAGATGTTCTGTTTAATATCAACAGAGTTTTCTTTTATATAGAAGAATATGAGGTAGAATTCTAGAAGTTGCCTCGTTAAACTTCTATAGAAAAAGACGAAATTACACTTAGGTATACGAAACACCAACCATTAGTGTGATAAACGAAAAACTAAAATTTACAATCGAGTTTTTCCGATACAAATGGATGAGGGAAACTCAATACAAATAGGTGGATTTACACATTTGAATAGTTGATTGTGATAGGAAATTTATTTGAGAAGAGAAATCTCACCACTGATTTGTTGGTTGGCTGTTCAATTAAGTTGGCCAAGCAAGCGAGTATCGTTGTCGAGACAAGGTTGTAAGAATAGGAGCAGATGCGTATTGCGAAGGTTTTGCAGGTAGAGATCACCTTTGATCAGAATGCTTGGACTATCAGTAGTATATGCTTTCAAATATCTATCCTCATGCCTGGTTAGTTGGTTGAGGGTTGAGGTGTAGGTGAACGAGTGCTTGAGGATTGCCTTTGGAGAAAAAGAAGGTAGGCTATGAAAGTTGATTTTGTTACTTGCCCTTGCATATTTAACTAGTGTTCACTTAGCTTTTTATTCATAATATAATTTGAATAAGTAAACATTTAATGATAATGGGTGGCAAATTATAAGCTGTGGAAACACAGCATGTTTAATTGAATTTTCAACAATTATGAAGAGTTCATTTTTCCTATTGATTCTTGCGTGACCTAGATTGTAAGGAATGTTATCCCGTCTGATTCCTTCGGTGGTGATAAATTTATCCTTAAGAATGCACCAACCTTTGTAACGTAGAAGCTCTGGATTAAACGATCATATTACTTCGTCAGAAGGCAAAAATTACCATCAGAATGCAAGGGTTCAACCGTTCAAGCTGTATACTAGTAGCTACTTTTTTCCAACCAAATAATATTCACAATCTTGTAGAAACAAAACTTGTTTTTGAACGGTGATGGTGATGCCAAGCTCTTTTCATTTTGGCACGCCCATCTTGACTTCTCAAATCTAATCTATGCACTTAACCTGTGTGGAAGTGCACATTTCCCGTGGTGATTGGTCGACGGTTACCATTCCCAGTTGACATGTGTGTGTTATCAATAAAATTTTGCCAAGTTGATGATCGATACTTTCTTTTTCACATTTTGAAGTTTTTTCGGCATTTTATTATTTTGAAGGTTATTTGATCAAAATTTTATGGGTTTAATGTATATTCGCCCTTCCAAAATCATTGTTGGTGTCGACAACATGGGAGACACGAAGGTAAGCATAGTTGGACGGTACCGTATAGGATTTTTTCGTAGACAGGTTATTGTGTAGTCAATATTGTTCTATCATATGAGAATTGCTCCCCCGGTATGGTTTTTACCCTGTACGGGTAGTTTATTTAAGGCAAGAAAATGATGTGAGGGCTCAATTCGGACGATCAATTGATAATTGCACATGTTCAGTGGGAGTGTAAATGTAATTTGAGCATTATATAAAGTTGTTTATTAGGCGAGTTGGGCCAGGTTCTATTTGGAATGGGTCTGTTTGTCTTCAAATTTGAGCCAATCTTACTGGGGATCATCAGCATTCATGATTTTTACTCTATTTTAATTAATTATTAAAATTTATAGAGTTTATTCACGTTATGTTTTGAAGTGACTAGTTGTAAAACCCGTGACTCGAGCCAGAGTTTTACGGGAGTGAACCAGTCGGTTCAACCGTCGGTTCGAATCGAGTCATCTTCATGGACTGCGAGCTGAGTTGAGGCCAGCTGTGAGTTATGAGCGATGAGGGTCATGTATGCTCAAGTATACGATGATAACGTCAAAAAAGATGATGAAAAATGGGTTATCAAGTATATGGAGGTATGCAGTATTGATTGTTGTTTTTATTTGATCGTAGAATATTTTTAGGGCTGAATGACGAATTAGGACGCGATATAGGTGAGTTTGGGTGGGTTATTAGTTATAGAACATATCATTTGGATGTTGCTGTGTTCGTTTGATTTTACGGGATTTTTCCCAATTTTTTTGGATTTTTTAGGATTTATTAGGAGATAGTTATTATTATTGACTCGAGTCGGAGTCGAGTCAAGTTTAATTTACAAAAATGCCATCGCACGCCCCTTCATCTTCCCCGACACCTTCCCTTCCAAAACCCTAGCCGCCGCAGCCCCTCGTCTCGTCGTCGCCGCCACCGCCGCCGTGCTGCAGCCAATCGACGCCGCCCCGCCCCGCCGTGCAGTCGCCGTGCCGCCACGACCCACCCCGGCCACCGCCTCGCCGCCACGACGCCGGAATCGCCCCACGAGCCGCGACGCGCTCCCTCGGCGATTCGCCGCAGTCCGGGCCGCTCCGCCGCTGCTGTGACCTCGACGACCACCCCCTCGCCGTTGCCAACGTTTCCCCCATCCTCCTGACCGCCGTCGAGGCCGGCCGGAGCCCTGATCGGAGCACACCACCGCCGCCGCCCGTTTTCAACGCCGCCGCCGACGGCCATCGCCGCCCCGGCTGCTCTGTTTGACACCACCATTGGACCAAGCTCGTCGAGCTGGTGCCGATAGACCCCCTGATTGCCCCGTCCCAAATCATCGCCGGAAAATCGTCGGAATCCGCCGGAAAACCGCCGATACTCGCCGGAAAACCGCCGGAACCACCGGAAAAATGGATTCGTGGGAAATTCGCCGGATCATCCGCCGAACGCACCTGGTCCAATCTGATCGGACTTCGGACGCCGCTAGGTGCCGAATTCGAGTTTCGAGCCACGAAACGGAAACCCTAGCCGTTGCCGATCTTCGACGACGCGAGGTATAATTTATTTTAATTTAAATATTTGAAAGTATTGATTATTAGAATTGCATGCTAGGATTGGTGAATTGTATGTTATAATAATATATATAAATGTAGATTTGATTAAGGATAAAATATGAAATTTGCTTGATTGAGTGGTGTTAAAAATGGAGGCTAAGAAATAAATTAGGGTAACTAGGTAATGATCATGATCTAATGCAAATTAGCCTAAGTAGGCTTGCTAGAATTGATATAGGTTGATGTGTGTTGATTGATGCGTGATTGTGTTGATTGAGTGTGCATGCTATAGGATGTGTGATTCATCATGCGGGCGTTAGTTTTTAGCTTGATTGTGTAGGTACGGTGTAGGAGCTCGCCGCCTAGGCGCGTGGACCCGTTTGGAGCTTCTACCAGGTCCGTTTAGGACTCGTTCTCTGTTTTTACGCTACTCCATTGTGTATTTGATTTATCATGTGCAGGACGAGTTAAGTGGCGTTTTATCGGATCCCACTTAACTCGGGTCATTTAGCCAACAGTTCTTATTTCGGATTAATAACCCTCGAGGATGAGATCCCTCGAGTTTGTTTTAGAACTTCAGATCCAGCTCACGTTGCCTTCGGGCCTATTGTATAAATCCCAACCCAGGCCTATATATATATAGTTTTCGTGTTTTCGGTGAGAGATGGAATGAGGGTTACTTGCGGCCACGTCTTCAGATAGGGCGTGTGCCCGGAAGAGCGGGCTCTGGAGCTGGGGAGAACCCACTTCGTTCCCGAAGGATCCGGACAACTCCACCTTTGAGTTCCTCAAACCCGGAGAAGTGTGGAGGTTTACGGGTACTGCAATGCAGCGCATGTCTAGACTTGTGGTTCAAAGGGTACTGAAGGCGACTGCCTGAGAGTGCTCGGCCTTTGTACTCAAGGCCAGGAGTAATATGGAAGGTGCAGAGGGCGGTAAGGAATGAAATTTGATGCGAGAAGCGATAGAGAAATGGCCAAGGTATGAGAATGAGAAAGATAGGGGGACGCTGTCGACCCGAGCGGCGACGGCTCCCGTATGTGCCCTGATGAGAGTTCTTGAGGAAGTATATGGTTTTGATTCAACAGGAGAGTTTGCTCTCCTGTGCCAGATTGATATTAGTTATTTTCCGGGCCGGTAACACTCATTACTGACGGTTTTTCTATATATATGTAGGTGAGGAATGTGAGCGATGAAAGCTGTCGGGACTGCAGAGGAGCAGCACGGAACCGCGCACACATGTACCTGCCGCGTGTAACGTATGTACAATGATGGTGTGTTATTGTTATGTAAATGATAATTTTGATGTGTTTGCTTGAATGAATTACTTGTTATGAAACGAACTGATAAATATGAATGAGTAGGGAGCCTTGGAGTTCAGACTCGGCTCGGGTAAGAACGAATGAGATAATGATTTAATGTCATGGTAGATTGTTATGTGTTATCGTATTTTCATAAAATAGTATATATTTATCTTTTGGTTTCTCATTTGTTGTTTTGTCTTATTTTGCTTGTACATCATAGCATGCATGTAGGACTCCGTTAGAACCCAATCGTTCCCATTCATGCATTTCATATTTGCATCTCCATCTTGAGACGCCGAGAGTAGATCCGGGTCGGCTTAACCGAATCTAGTAGATTAACGAACGGTTCGGTCGCCGGTGACATTTCCGGGTCGGTTCACGGGTGAGCCGAAACGGGGTGTTACACTAGTGACTTATATATAGGATAATAGTAAAGTCTTATTCTTTAAGCTAGTTTTTGGAGTAAGAGAGACTTATGAGGATCAATTGGACCTAACTATGATATGAGAGCCTGGTTAGTTTTAATGTTATTTCAGGCTAGCCAGAATTAGAGTCTCCTAAAATTTCATTATAACATATAGACTTAGTATATTGTGAGTGGGAGATGATTCTTATGAAACTTCATTATAATATATAAATTTAGCATATGGTGAGGGAAAGATAATTCAGGTGGTATGATCTGTGAGGGAAAAAAATGTTAGATTTATCCCACGTTATATTTGGCGGTGACTAGTAACTTATATATAGATTATTGAAAAAGTCTTATTTCTTCGATTAATTTTTAAATTAAAAAAACCTATAAAACTTATTTTAAATCCCCTAGGCCTAACAAAATTTACCCTTAAAATTTTATTTGAATTACTTGATTGTGTCAATTGGTCACAATACATTCCATAAATCCAGGCATACATTAAATTTTGATCGTTGTTGGTCTTCCACAGGGGAGGGGAGACATGGACATCCTACTTAACGGAGAAAGAGGCGAAAGTTAACTCATTCAAAGCATCAAGCATCTCTTTCTTGGAGGTTGCAGAGCAAGACGTGTAAGGTGGAGAATGGAGGCTATTTATCCACCGTAGATAAGGTCCGCCCTGAGGTGATTTGGACTGGTGACCACCCTGTGTGAAACGAAGAATCTTCTTCCCCTCCACGTCCATTTTGGAACTTTGATAGACCATAATATATCAAATGGCAAAGCTTTCGAAGTAGTTGCATGAGTCCATTCCTTCTCGCCTTCCCCTCCTACCCTAACGATGTAGCTTCAATTCTATATAATCAACGCCAGAAGCAACATAAAAACTAAGTAAAGTAATGATTCAAATCAAATAAAAAAGAATCTTCCTAACCAATTTCTTTTTTATTTGAATATAAACCCAAACTATACAAATGTTAAAGAGACCCATCACTTAGGTAGAATGGTGGGGTTAAAAGCAAGCAATTAGTGGAGATAATGATCCTTGACGCCATTTGCGACTCTGCTACTCTCTTTTTTCGTTTTATTTCGCCCGGGGCGCGCCAACAACCATTGACTTGGAGTCTCCCGTTAGCTCTGTGGCGTTGTCTATTACAGCAAATCACAATGGCCGAATATGTCGAACATTACAAAGCGCTTGTACTTTTCAATGGGTCTTTTTCTGGGTGGAAGCAACGTGGAAATCAGTGAACTGAAATTAATCGCCTTGTATTGTATCTCCTCTTTATCTCTCCGTCTTCATATATTTTCATGGCGTCATTCTAGAATTCTGGGCTCCAAGTTGGAGTGGAGCTTGATATCTTGCACAAATGGGAGGAAAATATACGGGTGTGAGTTGTCTTGAGTGAAGAAGAAGAGGGCAAACGTATATCATCACAAGCACAAGCATGCCAGACTTGACGAATGATACTGGGCATAACAGCGATCACGATGCGAAAAAAATGGTAGCTACCGCTCATCCTGTACATGTGGAAGCCCAATATCGATAGTTCAGTTTGTTCACGTATAGTTTTGATGACTTTGGGTGGTAGCAACTTTACTCGTACTCAAAAGATCCAAAATCTAATAATTTGTTTTGTACCATTTAAATTCAGCTCCTCTCGTTGTTAAAGATAACATCTCTTCCTCCCGAGAGGCTGGAACTGGTTGGCATCCTCGTTCGTGTCCAACAACGTCGTCTAAAAGCATGGCCAAACTATTCAGTGGGTACAAAAATAAGGGATTCTACGTACACATTGGTTACATGATACGCCAACTTAACTGAGCTGGTGATCACTTCTCTAAAACATTTAACAACGCCCTTGATCTTCTTCTTTCTATTTTATTTGTCGTACATATTGTGGTGTCCTGACGGCATATTCTAACATGATTTGAACTCTATGAATGAACATAGCACAAAAACCGGTGACACCCAATCAAAAATTCTTCCTCACTTCTTAATATCGTAGAAATATTTATAAGATGGCATCATTTAATCTTCAGACTAATAGCACTAAACTTAAAACCATCCACCCATGATATGATCCAAAGTTCAATCAAATAATCACATCACAATGTTGTACAGGCTAGAGAGATCGTCAAGCGCACTAATCAACAAAATCATAACAAGGCAAACACCAAAACAAGAACACAAGATTAGACGGCCGATAATGAATTAAGAGCAAAGAAAAACAGAGTACTTAGTAGTAGTAATAAATTTAATTAAAACTACTAAATCATCAACACTGCTTAGTGTCTAATAATTTAGACTTGATCGGGGGTGGTGGTGGAGTTGTTGGTAGGCACCGTCTTCAACTTGAACTCGTTAACCGTCGGCGGCGACAGCGAGTCGTCGTCATGGTAGACGTAGGCGAAGCCGCCATGGCGGGTGAGGTCCATGCCGGCCATCTCGTCCTCCCTCGAGATCCTGAGAAGTTTGAGCCGGTGGAGGACGTAGAAGAGGGAGCCCATCAACACGCTCACCCACCCGGCTATCACCAGTATCTGCACCACGTGCGCCGCCAGGAGCTTGCCACCGCCGCCCATGAACAGACCGTAGGGCCGGCCGGCGCCGTAGATCTGCGCGACGTACGCCTCCTTGGCGAAGAGGGCGGTAAAGATCATTCCCCACGCGCCGCACCCGCCGTGGAGCTGCGCGGCCTCGAGGGGGTCGTCGAACTTGGTCCGCTCGGCCAGCTTGTTGAGCCCGGTGAGCACCCACGACGCAACGAAGCCGCAGATGATCGCCGCCCACGGCTCCACAACGGAGCAGCCCGAGGTGATGGCCGCGAACCCGCCGAGCAGGCCGTTGCAGACGTCGGTGACGTTCCAGTGGCCCGAGAGGAGGCGCTTCCCGAAGAGGGTGGTGAGCGCGGCGGTGCAGCCGGCCAGGGTGGTGGTGACGGCGGTCCGCCCGACGGCGCTCCACTGACCGTAGTACCCCGGCTCGCTGTCGTACGCGACGAGGATGCGGTTGAAGGAGCCGGGGTTGAAGCCGTACCACCCGAACCAGAGGAGGAAGGTGCCGAGCACGACAAGCGAGGCCGAGTGGCCCCGCAGCGCGATGGGCCGGCCCGAGTGGCCGAACCGGCCAATCCTCGGGCCCTCGATCAACGCCCCCACAGCCCTGCGATGCCGCCAACCATGTGGACGACGCCGGAGCCGGCGAAGTCGATGACGCCGGTGTCGAAGAGGAGGTCGCCGTCGGCCTTGAAGGCGCTGCCCCACCCATCGGTCGACCAGAACCAGTGCGAGACGACGGGGTAGACGAAGCCGGTGAGGAAGGCGGAGTAGATGAGGTAGGCGACGAACTGGGTCCGCTCGGCGATGGAGCCGGAGGTGATGCCGGCGGCGGCGATGGCGAAGGCCCACTGGTAGAGGAAGTTGCTGTAGTCGATGTTCGACGACGGGACGCCCTTGAGGCCGAAGTGGTGTTTGCCGATGAAGCCGTTGGAGGGGTCGCCGGAGCCGAAGGCGAAGGCGAAGCCGAAGAGGTAGTAGAAGAGGCCGCCGGCCGCGGCGTCGAGGACGTTGGTGAGCATGATGTTCATGGTGTTCTTGGCCCGGACGGAGCCGGCGCAGAGCATGGCGAAGCCGAGCTGCATGGCGAAGACGAGGTAGGCGGAGAAGAGGAGGTAGGTGGTGTCGACGGCGTAGCGGGTGTTGGCCAGGGAGGCGTTGATGGCCCCGAAGCGGGAGCAGATGAACTCCGCCGCCGTCCGGTTGGCCGCTGGGCCGAGGAGGGAGAGGAGGTCATCGGCCGTGCAGGTCAGCTCCGCCATGGTTGCTCGCCGGCGACGTAGACGGCGGCGGCGGCAGAGGTGATCAGACTTGTTGATTAGAGGGGTGGGGAGTCGGTGGTGAAAGTGTATATATATATACGGTGCAATGGAGCATAAGAATGATATTTGTAATTGTCTCTTTAAATTTGTGTACTTAAACGTATTTACTAATAAAAATTGAACTTGTACCGATTTGCCTAGGAGATTTACTACTTAATAATTAATTTAATTGTAATATATTTTAGTAACAAGTGAACTTTGATTTAACTATAAATTTCAATATTTGTATTGCATCAGCCCTTAATTTGTTTTTTGAATTTGTGCAAAAGGCTGCCCCATAATTTTGAGCAAATATCTAGTCACTACACTGGGGACCCATTTAAAAGTTGGTGGAACTATTAATATTTTTTAATTATGGGACAAATTGTTAGCACTGTCAATAACAAATATTATATATATATATAATAATAAAAATATAAAACATTGTATTTTTCAATTATAAGTTAGGTCTTGACCCATTTGCTTATCTTGTTCAATTTTATTCATAGTAATGATTACATGCACATCATTTTATTATTTCACACAAATATTTCCTACAATAATATAATATAATATTTATCCACAACAATTTATAGTAGTTCATCACATCACATTTTCATTCAATCTCGGTAGGTACATGTGTGCATGTTACTTTGCTGTTCCTTCGTAGTCCTAACAGTCTTCGTTCATTTAGTTCCTCACCTACATATGTAATATGAAAAAGTCAATAAAAAATGTTACTGGTTCAAAACTAACTAAATAATAATATTGGCACATGAAAAATAACTCTCATATTAAATAAAATCAAATCATATATTCTTCTACTTTAGAATCACTCGTAAGGGCATTAATGAGGATATGTAAGCCTTAGCTTGAACAATATCCCATTTTGGCTGGTCATATGCCTCCTCAGCATTTTTTTACTATCCCATACTCATGAAATCCAATATACTAAAACCTTTTACATCCTTCGTATAACTCCTTGCCCTAAGCACTAACATTGAGTACTCTCAAGTAGACGCTTTCGATACCCTTTGAATCTACACGTCTAGACATTTGCTGCATTACAATACACGTAATCCTCCACACTTTTCTGGGTTTAAGAAACTCAAAATGTGGAGTTATTAGGATCCCTCAGGAATGAAACGGCCTGCTTACCAATCCAGAGCCCACTTTGACTGATATGTGCACTCGCTCATGGTATGTGCGAGTTAACTTTCTACTTGTCTCACATCTCACTGAAAAACTAAAAACTATATATATATATATATATATATATATATATATGTCTGAGTAGGGATTACAATATAGTACGTCTGAATAAATCATGATCTAGATTTGAGTCCTTTTAAAATAAACTCAAGGGATCTCATCCTCAAGGGTTATTAATTTGAAAATATTATCGACTAAATAGCTTGTGTGGAGTGGGATACGATAAATTCATTACTTGACACATCTGCTTACCTGTCAAACCAAATCACAATATAGAAGATGATCAAACCAGAAGCGAGTCCTAAATGGACCTTGTAGAATCTCCGATTGTGGCCACGCACCTAAGCGGTGAGCTCCTACTCTATACCTACACATCAAATCTAAAAGTTAACGCACACTATCTCAATGATATATTCACATATCCTAAATAGCACACTCATATCAATGCATTCACGATCCAAGTCATCAACAAATTAAACAATCATATCAAAATTCCCTAACTAGGGCATTTAGCAATATTGTAGCTGACACTAATTAGTCCTATTCACATCAATTCACATCATGATTTGCTAAATTACATTGTAATTAATTAGCAACTTATACTTAATTTACCTAATTAGATCATTAACATTCATTCAATACAATTCAAATCATGCAAATTTCTTTTATTCACAATCAAAGTATTTCATCATGTCAATCAATCAAGTACTAACATTTTATGCTAACAATTATCAATTTTAAATAATTAAGTTGAAAGTAATTATACCTCACGTCGTCTAAGATAGTGACGGTAATCGGCGTCGATTAGGGTTTGGTTGTGTGTCTTGGGAATTGAATTTGGCACTCGGCATTGTTTCAAACTCAATCGGGTTCAGCGGGAGGAGTTTGGAAAAATTTAGCGATTTTCGGCAAACTCTAGCATTTCCGGAATTTTTGGCAGTTTTAGCCATGACCGACGAGGCTGCTAACGCCGACGGTTTGGCTGGCGAGGTGGCATGCTCGGGGTGTTGATCGGCACTGGCTCAGAGAGCCTGATGCGACCACAATGAGGATGAGAGTGACAATAGCGGTGATGGGGCTTGCCCGAGGTTGTGTGTCAGCAGTGATGCCCGAGGCTGGGCTTGCCTAATCGAGCATTAGGCCTGTCTCAGTGGTGGTGCAGGGATGGGCGAAATTTTGTCTAGGTTGACAGGACGGTTAAGGTAGCACGACAATGGAGAGGCACGACCGACAACGGAATCGATGTCGGGAGTGCTGCCTGAACGCATGGCTTCCTGGCGTCGTGGAGGCTGAGAGATGGCCGGGAAGGTGGGGAACATCTCAGTGACGGTCTGGCGGAGGTTGGCGAGGTTGATTGGCAGTGGTGTGGTGCCCAAAGGCGGCGTCATCGACGGTGTGAGAGAAGGAAACATGAGCGAAGTGTTTCAAATAGGTTGGTGGCAATTTTGTAAATAAAAATTGACTGACTTGACTCCAATTTAAGTTAAAAATAATAACTAACTCTTAATAAATTTTAAAAAATCCAAAAAATAAAAATTCTATAAAAAATAATACACTCAATAATATCAAATTACATGTTCTATAACTAATAACCTACCCAAAATGCTATTTAATGCATTTTAATGAGTTATTTGGCTTGAAAATAATTCTACAATTAAATATATAAAACAAATAACTTGCATACTGTTATTTATTTTAATAACTCATTTATTTTAATTTTTTTGACGTTATCATCGTATACTTGGGTACAATTAACCCTCATTGCCCATAATACACGGTCGGCCTTAGCTTGGTACACTCGTCCTAAAAGTGACTCGACTCGAATTAATTGGTTCACTAATATAAAGCCTTTACTCGAGTAATGAGTTTTACACAAATTCTTGTCATGTCAATGATGATAACGAGAGTTTTAAAATAATCAATGACCTACTCAACATCAAATATAGCTCATGTCCTCTCACTTGGTCAAAACATCTTTATTGGCAAAACATCTTTCAAGTAAATGAGAACCTATGTGATAATGACTATTATTTTCAACCACGCATGTCCGACTTTTATCCATTACCTTGATCATTATCTTTTTTGTTATCTTTCAAAAGCTTAATTAAATTTTCTGTCGTTGCTTTTTTGTTTCACATGTTTGACTCACTATATGTGCATATAAAACGTCATGTACGATCACAGTTTAACATAACAATGGTGTCAATGCAAAATAAAATCAATTGAATCGAATACATTTTCGATTGTTGATTTATGAAGGAACGACCCATGATAATTATTTTGAAAATTGTGAAGCTTTTGGTAGATAACTCATATTGGTCAAACTTGAAAGAATGAAGTCTTGATTCGGAAAAGTTGGAAATATGGGTGGACCTTGGAGCAATCTTGGATAAGTTCATTTATTTGCAAATTTATCATTTGACACAACCAACTTCAAATTATTTACAGATTTGTCATTGGACACAACCAACTTGATTTATTTGAGATTTTTTGATAAATTTTTGATAAAATCTCACATATAACCGAAAATCTTCCAAAAGTCGAATTTCCCATAGAGATGCTAAATATAAAAGAATATTTTTAGACATTCCTAGTAATTATCCACACCCCATGTTCTTTATAAATATAACATCTCATTCTCATTTTTCACTCACAGACTGGATGTTCTCCAAGAGGTCATGCCAAGAATTTGGGAGAAAACTAAATAAAGTCTGTCCACCGAATAATCGGTGTATTTTTAGGCTAGTTAAGCCAAGAGGCTAGCATAGTTTGGTTGAGTCCATGTGCTCACCTGACTTGGTTCAAACCCCTTGCTAGCTTAGTATGGTAAAATCCATGTGCTTGCCTGATTCGATCTAGCCCCGCTACTAGCCTAGTCTGGTTGAGTTTATGTACTTGCTCGGCTCGATCTAGCCCCCTTGTTGGTCTAGTCTGGTTGAGTCTATATGCTCACCCAGCTCGGTTTGTAACATCCCAAATCCGATTCACGCCCGAGAACCAAACCAAAATGTCACTGGTCCTGATTAGGTTGGCTAACCTGAACCCAACCCTGTAGATCTACTCTCGACATCTCTAGATAGAAGATGTTTATCTCTATGCATAAATGAATACACAAAAATAAATGATAACTTTGTAAAAGAGTTATTATCCTTTGCATTTCATGTTGATTTTTGTCATATTTTGAGTGATTTTTATTTCAATTTTATTAGTTTAAAAGTTTCTTACTATAACGACCCAGCCCAAAGTGCAACGTAATGGGCTAAGTCATTTCTTTAAAATGGGTACCCCAGAAGTTAAAGATATCTAGTCCATTCCCACTTATAAACATGATCTTCTCCCAGTAGGTATTAGATGTGGGACAAAGTTGAGGGATCTCACAATCCACCCACCTTAGAAAATTTCGTCCCCGAAATGCCTATTCTTGGCCCGTTGCTAGCCCCAGCCCACGTCCTTTCTGGCCCGTGACCGGCAGCCTAGCCAACGTTTCTAGTCTTGGCCCATTGCTAACCCCAGCCCACAACGTTTTTTGGCCCGTGACCGGCAGCCTAGCCAACGTCCCTAGTCCATCCCACCATCTAACACGGAACCAGGTCGGCTCTGATACCATTTGTAACGACCCAGCCCAAAGTGCAACGTAATGGGCTAAGTCATTTCTTTAAAATGGGTACCCCGGAAGTTAAAGATCTCTATTCCATTCCCACTTATAAACAGGATCTTCTCCCAGTAGGTATTAGATGTGGGACTAAGTTGAGGGATCTCACAATTACATATTATTAATAATGTGAGAAATTATTGTGATTTTGGTGTAAAAAGTGGTAATTAATATTGTTCTAACAGGGTATAAGAGTTAGAAGATGATCCGGACTGAATTTGGGGCAAAAAGGCGTAACCTGGAAACTGTAATCGAGAGCAGAGTGCTGGAGCTATGTGATTCAGAGCGCTCGAGTGCTAGCCTTTCTGTTAAGAAAATTTTATGGTCGAGAGCAGAGTGCTCGAGCGCTAGCGGCAGAAAAACTGATTTTTTTGATATTTCTGGAGATCCTGGTGGGCCCCACTTAAAATATTTGGGTAGATCCTTTATAAACTTGATTAGGGTTTTAAAAAGAAAGAACAACACTAGACAACAAAGCTTCGACATGAAAGACGAGAAGGAACAATGAAAAAGTGGATTAGAAGAAGAAGAAGTTTTCTTAAAAAAGAGTTTTTCTTATTTTGATTTAGTTTTCTTTGTAATTAAATGATGTCTTTCATATCACATATGAATTTTTAGAGTTTAATCGAACATTTTATGGAGTAAATTATTTTTTAGGATTTTCAGTGATACATAGTGCATGGATTAATAAAGGTTATTAATTTGTATTTATGTGATTGTGATGTTCGATCATTTATTTTATTTTGTTTATTAATGTTATCATTAGCCTGACCATCTATTGTTAGATTGAAATTTGATCTTATCTATAGATAGAATGATTAAATTTGTCATTGAATAAAATTGCCTATGTTCATCTATTTTAGGTGATTCACATGTGAGATAGAGATATATTCATATGTCTTGGGTAATTGTTAAGGGTAAAACTTAAAGTATCATTTTCCATACACAATTTCATAGAAATATAGAAGTTGGGTGCAAGTGATAAGTTTATATTGAATCGAGAGATTATTATGAATAATTAATTCCCGTGGTTAATGATATAAATGTGTAATTAATAGGTAGAAGTTATAACTTTAATCATATAGAGCACTATGTGAAATTGAAAATCCTAGGTTTGTCGTCTTGAAGTTAACATTTGATTTAATTATTGCATTTTAGATTAGTTTAGCCATAGTCCATAATTTAATCACTCTTTGAATTCATTTATATTTAAGTACAATTAATTAAATTAGTTTTGGTAATTGAGAGTTTATAGTAATAATTCTTCGTGGGACGATGCTTTCTTATCACTTTTATTACTTGATTCGGTACGTGCACTTGTGTTATAATTTCCATATCAATAAACCAAATATGTTACTATATGAATGACATGAAAAGCAATTTATACACCAACAACAATTGCAATAAAATTATTAAAGATTTCAAAAAATAAAATAGACAGAATCTCCGCCAAAATTGTAATTAAGGGTGGCCATGTTAATTCAACACACACACAAATATATATATATATATACCAGATATTTTCATTCACATAAAATTTTAATTTAATATATCAATCACTCTTAATCTTGGGTCTTGACCCACCTGTGCATTCTATTAATATTTCACATCATATCATCATATTTTGTATTTCATTACATCAACCTCAAAATATTAAACATACTATTATCTGACATGTGTATATGCAAGAGACGTCACTGCTCTTTCGTTCAAGCTAGCTCATCCGACTCATGATCATTACCTACATATAAGAAATGTTACTGATATAAAAATATAACCAATATCAAACTAGCTATGAGAGCAAACTCTCATATGAAAGAAAACATTCATATACTTCTCGTGAATTCTCTGAAGGGCACCTACTGAGGAGCCACTGGGTTGCAGACCTGGTAACATCCCGAACTGATTGTTTTGCTACTGCCGATGCCTCTCTCTGCATTTTCTCATTTCATTTGCTGGTTCCCTGGGACTACTAGTATATCCTAAGCCCTCTCCTTACCTCTATAATTCTCCTGACCTTGAGTACGAAGACTAAGTACTCTCAAGCAATTGCCTTTAGTACCCTTTAAACTATAAGTCCATACATGCGCCGTACTAAATAGTACCCGTAAACCTCCACGTTTTTCGGGTGCGAGGAACTCAAAATGGGAGTTGTCAGGATCCCTCGGGATTAGAACAACCCGCTCACTAATCCAGAGCCTACTTTGACTGGCACATGCACCCACCGTGGTATGTGTGAGTCAATTTTCCCATCTATTTTCTTACTGAAAACTCAATAAAACTATATATATGCCTGTGAAGGGATTTATACAATATCCCCGAAGGCAAATTTTTGGTGGATCTTGTTTTCGAAATCATACTCAAGGGATCTCATCCCCGAGGGTTATTAATCTGGAAGATCAATTGATTAAATGACCCGGGTTAAGTGGGATTCGATAAAACGCGACTTAACTTGTCTGGCAAGTAATAAAATAATACACAATATAATAAGCGTAAAACAGGGAACAAATCCTAATGGACCTATTAGAAGCTCTAATTGTGTCCACGCGCCTAGGCAGTGAGCTTCTACTCCGTACTTAGACAACAAGACTAAATACTAATACCCAGTATAATGCATGAATGCTACACTCCTCACCAATCCATACTAGACAACATCTATTTACATGCATTTAAGTTCAAACTCTAATTCATTATTTTCATCTGTTACACCTATTTACAATCACACAAATATCATAAAACAATCAAATAAAATCGGATAAATTTCTATACCTAATCATCGAACATGAGGTGACGGCGACAACATTGTGGCCGGCTGGAGTGAGGATCGTGGGGAAGAGGGAAGGGAGAAAAAGAAGAAGGAAGTTCGGTGAGAAGGATGGTGACTGCTAGATGGTGACAATGTCAGAGGTGTGGAATAAATAGATATTAGGGGGAAGAAAACGAGTGGTCAGTGAGAAAAATGAGTGGTCGGAGAGAAAACTAATGGTCGGTAAGAAAAATGAATGGTAAGTGAGAAAAATGAATAGTTGGGGAGAAAATGAATGGTCGGTAAAAAAATAAATAGTCAGTGAGAAAATGAATGGTCGTCTCATAATTAAAACTTGACTCGGCTCTAACTCTAGAAAAATAATACTAACTCTAATTATTCTAAAAAATTCAGAAAATAGGGGAAAATCCCATAAAATATAATACACATCACAACATTATAATAACATGCTCTATGACTAAATACCCACCTAAACTGCCTGTAATGTGTCCTAATGTGTTATTTAGCCTAAAAATAATTCTATGATCTAATTAAGATAAATAAAGAAAAATCTGGTGTACTCTCATATAATTTGATAACCCATTTTGCTACTGTCTTATTCATATTATCATCATATACTTGTGCACACATGACTCTCATGGTTCATAACACAAGACCGGTCTTGGCTCGATACACATGTTCTGAAATTGACCCGATTGAAATTAACGGTTGAACCGACCGGTTCAGACTATAACACTCTGACTCAAATCACAGGTTTTACACAATTCACTCTCTTTGCTAGCCTACTCTGGTTGAGTCCATGCACTCACCTAGCTCAGTTTAGTCCAGTTTGTTAGCCTAGTCTAGTTGAATCCATGCACTCGCTTGACTTGGTTTAGTCCAGTTTGTTAGCCTAGTCTAGTTGAGTCCAAGTGTTCGCTTGACTTAGTTTAGTCTCGTTGCTAGCCTAGTCTGGTTGAGTCTATGCACTTGCTCGGCTCAGTTCAGCCCACTTACTAGTCAGGTTGAGTCCATATGCTCGCCCGACTCAGTTCAATTGGCTTAGTTGAGTTACAGACTCCAAGTGTTCCCCTTGTACTAATACGAGTATATATGAAATTTACTTGAGTTTAACCGTAAATTTATATGGTAAAATAATATTATTATTTCATGTATTTATTAGTTATCTAAATATGTATGATTGGATTCCTAGTTTATTAATTATTATTATTATTATTATAATATCTCGATTTACGTGTCATGTATTTAGTTAGAGGTTTGTTAGTAATGTTTCATTTGTTAGGATGTATTGATGATATGTGCACAGACCACGAGCATGCATCATATAGAGATGTTAGTATTTTACTTAGCATTGGGTCTAGATATAGGTTACAGAGTTCGAACTCGAAACCCACTGTTAAGTAAAATATGCCATACATGCTAGAATCATCTGTTTGCAATAACCATTAAGAGCTAGTCTAGCGAGATAACTCGAGCATGCATAGTCAACTCAGCGAGACGATTCGAGCATGTATGGTAGGCATATGATTCTAGCATATGTGGCATGTTTTGCTAGATGATTCGAGCATGTGTAGTTTGTCTAGCCAGATTAGTAAGGGGCTAGTGAGCGTCGTCAGCATTCAAAGATCTAGCTTCATGTTTGTACATTTGGACCGTGTGCAGCTAGCTTTCAAGGGAGAGCTACTAGTTTGTCAACAAGATGACATCTTCAGTTGAGTCCTTTAATCACAGTTGATGTGAGAAATTCCTAGGACAGAATTTTTATAAGGAGGAGAGGTTGTAAAACTCCAACTTTAGGTTAGAGTTTTAGCCGGTTGTAGTTTTCCCTGTTCGGGTTAGAATCGAGTCGGTTCGAGTGAGTTCGAGTTAGATTAATTTTCAGAATATGAGTATGAGGCCTAGATGGCCATATGAGCATGTTCTGGAGGCTGAGTAAGCCCGACATGCATATAATATTTTCAATTATAATACAATAGAGCATGAGTTATCACTGTATACACGAAGTATACATATGATTTTTATGAGTTAGCCAGGATTTCAGGCCTAGATCTAGGTCGTTTCAGTGTTTAGCATTCGTTTGAGATTTTCTGGGTATTTTCATTTGCATGCATCATAAGAATTTCGGATCACTAGATTGTGCCCATGTGGGCCCATCTTGATTGAGTTCAAGGTTTGAAGCCCATTTAACCTTCTTACTTTGATTCTCGCCTACAGAGTCCCTTTTATGACTCAAGTCAGTTTCGACTTTGGATGGTCTCGATCTAAGCTTTCCGTCTATATGTATTGTGTATATACCCATAGGTGGGCCCTACAAGGCTGCAAGTCGTCGGACGTCTGGATCGTGCCATGTGGCAAGATCTGAGCCATCCACTCAGCTTTATCTTAACCTTTGAATTCCAATGACTTCCCCATGATTTTACAGGATTTTCACCTCGATGTTGCCACAACTTCGACTCGCCGCCGATGAGTCTCCGCCTCTCCCTGGCCACTGGATTGGTACGACCATGACCACTTGGCGGGCAACTATTAGTTCGTACCCACGATCGCCACAGGTGTCCCCACAATTGCCGCCATCGACGACGTTTTTGTTGTTGGTTTTTGTCGCCGCCGCCACCCTTACGGGCCATTTTTTTGTGCCAGTGACTGTCCTCCGATGAAGACGACTACCCCGAAAGCTTCATCATGTCGTGTTCTTCATTTTGAGACCACCCATGACCACTGTCGTGGCCGCAATCGCCTCCGTCAACGTTGCCGCACGTGGCAGTGATGCCGCCTCTTTTAGGCCATTTTTCGGCTAGCGAGTGGCCAAACTCCTCCAATCGACACCACCAACAACTCCGCTTTTGCCCCCTTCGTCGATCCTGACCGGCGGCGACCCAGTTGTGTTGCTGTTAGCATTTTTTGGCAACTGGCAACGGTCGCCCTATCCGGCCCGTTTGCCCATCTTCGATTTCATGTTGTGTCCACCTGCTCACATCCGCATCTGCCAGCCCATACCCGAGTTTGCCCATCTGGTCAGGTCCACCCAGCCAACCCAGTCTATTTTCCAGACTCGGTTGGTTCAACCTGTTCGGTTTGGTCTGGTTCAACTTAGTTTGGTTCGGTTCATACCATTTTCTATTGTTTCTCGATTATTTTTTGTAATTTGAGAACCCTTATATTAGTTTAGATGCATATTCACATTGTTAAACATGTTTGGATGTTACGAGTATTTTTCTTTATTTATTAATTATTTTCTTGATTTATTTATTTATTAATGATTATTCATTTTTTATTATTTATATATTTGTTGACTACAATGAATGATTATGTAACTAATTATTGTTATTGATAATGTAAATGTTCATAGAAATTATTTTTGTTCATGTTTATTTTATTTATTTAATTAATTATTATCAATTATTTCTTACTCGTATTATTATTTATATGTATATACGCATATGTTCATATATTTAATATTTATATTAATATTCTTCATAATTAATTAATATTAGTCATTTATTTATTTATTAATCTATTGATTTAATTAATTAATTAATTATTTGTTTATTTAATTATTTATATATGTACTAACACAAGTATATATGATATTTACTAGTGTTTAATCTTGTATTTATATGGTATAATAATAATATTATTTTATTATTAGATGTTCATGTATTTATTATTTATCTAAATATGTATGATTGGATTCCTTGTTTATTTATTTATTATTATTATTATGTCTCAATTTATGTGCCGCGTGTTTAGTTATAGGTTTGTTAGTAATGTTTCCTTTATTAGGATGTATTGATGATATGAGCATACATTATGAGTATGCATCATATATAGATGTTAGTATTTTACTTAGCAGTGAGTTTTGATATAGGTTACGGAGTCCGAGCTCGTCGTTGATGTGACGATGTGCTTGGAACTTGAACTACATGTCCGAAGGACTCTCCCTCTCTTGTTGACTCCTTACATGTCGACTTTAATCGTGTTCTATACGTAGGACGACATTGACAACGTTTTATTGCATCCCTCTTATGTCGGGTCATTTAGCTGTGTTTTCTACACATGTTTAATAAAACTATAAGGATGAGATTCCTTGTTGGTTTTCAAACTTAAGCTCCAGAAATGTATGATACAAGCCTCTTCCCTAAGCCTATTATATAAGTAAGTACATTTTTATGGATTTCATGAATAAGAAAATGAGTGATATGGAGATATATATGGACCGCACTAGTACTCCTTAAAACCCTTAGGTAATGCAGTGTATGAGGGTACTACGTAATGAAACACATTTCCAGAATTTGTAGCACTAACTTAACTTTTCCTTTTGCCACTCGAGTACTATGGCAAATGATGTGGAAGATGTGAGGGCGTAAGCATTGTATGTACGAATATGATTGTGAGCTGCGCATGCAAGCCGACACTTGCTTAAGTATGTTTGCTTACGCCCAGTGTGAGTCAATCTTCAAGTTTTATAAGTTTTTGTGGGTAATGGAATACTCATTTGCCAGTTTGTATTAGTTATTTTTTGGACCAGTAATATTCGTTACTGATGTTTTTTAAATAATATTTGTAGGTCTTGCAATCTTGAGTCGACTTTGGTGGGAGGACAGATCAATGCTACACACACTTGAGATCAGCGTAGTTATTTAATTTCTTACTTTTTATTTATGTTCGATGTGTTTTAACATATATTTTAAGGTGTCTTTCATTCTCATGACACCAAGAAGGTTGTTTTGATCTATTTTATCGATTAAATCATACAGACCGACAGCTTTAAACATGACTCAGCTCGATCGCAACATTTTTGATTTGGTTCTTAAGTGAACTGAAATCAGGGTGTTATAAGTGATAAATATTCTTTTAAGTAATTATGCTTACCAAATTGCAACTATTATCAAGTGATAGATTTGATATTTAAAACCCTATACTGGAATGAAATGAATGAAGGATCTTTGTAATTGAGGGCTTCTTTTTAAACTTTTATAATTTAAAGTATTTATCAATAAAAAATTGAACTTGTGTCCTTTTTGTTTGCCAATTTCGTATTTAGTAGTTAATTTAATTGCGATATATTTTAGTGGCAAGTGAGCCTTGGTGTAACCCTCACTCTACTATTTGCATCACATAAGCCCTCAACCAGCAAGGTAGTAACTCCTATTTTTATTTTTCGAGTGTGTGCAAAAGACTAGATGTGTGTCACAATTTTGTGCAAACAAATATGTTGGATGTTATAAATCTTAATTCCACCTCTAATTAATATGATTCCCATACAGTGGTCACCAATGATTGGAACTACGAAAACAACCGGTGGAGAATATAAAACTAAAGAGATAAATATATATATATATATATATATATATATATATATATGTAAAGAATTTAGTATGTATTTGTTAATACTAATTCTATGAGTTCTTAGGTTTTCTAAAGTGAGAGGGTGTTAGCATTAATTGTTCCATATCTATATATGAGATGTGGAGTGACAAATATAAATTGGGAGTTCTTAGGTTCTCTAAACTAATTGGCCATTTTCTGAGTAAAACTCGGACCTATCTTCAAAGTATTGAACGTAATAAACTTCAATGCTTTACGTGGATGTCACAGTATTTAGCATTATAGATTAATACTTTATAATGTGCAACTTGACAAGATACGACATTCAATCCAATTTATCTGGTCGAAGTAACTTATAAATTCAACCTTGGTACCATTCCGTATCCCTGTTAATTGTCTACATCGCCTTAGTGATCACATATATGATGCAGTTCCCTTATACCGTTAACATTTTTGTATTTCTTAATGCACCAATGACACTGTTCAAGAACATGTAAGCTCTTCATCACCACTCATTGGCAGCATCACACTAGATCATTAACAAATGAAACCATAAAATAAAGATTATTTATTAGGAGATTAATCATCCCAATAGAAAATCAATTAAAGTTTTGCTTTAACATATATGAAACCCACAAAGTCTGTGAGACCAAACTATCATGTATAGATTTCGTTGTCTGTAAGAGGACTGACTAATATTCTTTAATATTTTTCCAGAGCTAAAATGTTTGAACATTGGATGAACGGAACCGAGGTCTTGCTGATATAGTCATGACGTTGCTAATTATTTGAAAAATATTGCTTGTGCCGTTTTAAAGTTATTCACCAGACTTGGTTCTTGATCTATCTCGGGAAGATGCATCGTATAATATACCACATAATTCAAGAAAAATATATCTTTTCTAGGAAGGTTCTTTACGTGAGCTAATTAGCCTCATAATTCAACTTATTTTAACTATTAATTATAGACAGTAAATGTGTTAAAAAAATTAAATAATTTTCTTTTTTGATAAATTTTCCACGAGTAGTAAACTATCTAAAATTTAGATAATATCAGAACTAAAAGTATGAATTTGAATAGCATAAACAGTGTATGCCAAACAGAAATGTAACTTAATCTATGTTGGTGCCCATTGAATTATTTGTCCCGTATTTATTTTGTTAAACAATTAATTAAATATTTATTTGTGCATGAGGAATGTCATAATAAATATTAAAATGTTCCCCATTCCTAAAAGCTTAAGGTTTTGTATGCTCATTTTATTAAAAAAATAAAACGTATATCTTATATATATACACGTATATATGTAGTTTCTATATCCTGAAATTTCAATCTAAAACATGAATGTAGAACTTGATCCTAATATTTTGTGAATTTTTTAAATGTTGAATTTTAACTAATTTTATGGATATACGACATGAGTATCTTATGATGATGGGTAAGAAAAGAATAATTTTAAGCTCCAGTTCACCTTTATTTTCAACACGAGAGTGAACAAACTTTGCCTACGCCAAACTGACTAGCAATCCCAAGTTTTGCAATACGATAACATCGACTAAAGGCATCAAATGTTTGTCAACAACATGAACAAATGGGAATATAGATGGCGACCTTAGAAATTTACCAGGCAATGCACGAAACTGTCTGTCAACTTTCAAATAAACCGTTGCATGTGTTAGTCCGATTTATAGGCAACCTTTTCATGATATATTTAATATACGGCCACCTAGTTTGACATCACCTCTTGCAAATACCAATTCAGGTCACTATATAGACCGAGAATTTAATGCTAAATACTTAGTCGACAAAGAGAGGAAACCCATTAAATAAGATTAAACAAATTAAGAGTAGCTGACTTTTGGCAACTTGTAAAATCTTTAGTCCGTCCAATAAAAGCTGTTTTGATCCTCTAGAGAAATTTTAATTGTCAACGGTGATCATTAATGGGACAACAACATGGAAATGGAAATGGGACAACACTGGAAAAGAAGGTCGTTGACATTTAGATTCCAGATAGTAGAAGAAAGTGTCTCAGCTCTGGACGATAACTTCTTTAGACTTTCAATAAGTCGAGATGATCAGTTATAGTGGGAGCACACAGTTTACGAGAGAATAAACTTGCTAATTCTGACTTGGACGAATGTGATGTAAATTTTGTTGGGCCCTTTGGCCCCCAAAAGGATTTGAAATAATTTTCACAAATTTCTCTTAATCGAAAAGCTAGTTCAATGAATAAAACTTTCACATTGGCCTATATATAAGCTTATCAACACCTACGACTGAATGAGATAACTCCCTTTCACACATCGGGCAATCTCAAAATCATCATTGTTTGACAATTTTCTTTCATCAGATGGCATTCACCTGTCAAACTCCTTTTAAATCATTAAGTAGAACCCATGAAAGAGACAACCACAATCGGAGTAGGCAAAACCCAGGTTCTAATACCATTATTAGGCCTTACGAACCAACCAAAAAAATTTGTAATATGTATCATAGGCCTTTCTTAATCCAAAAGCTAGTTAAGGAAATAAGGTTTTCCTATTATCCTATATACAAGTCACCGATACCCTTTACGACCGATATAAGATAAACTAAATAAATTTTGCCCATAGACCTAGTTTTTTTGCCTTGTTAATAAAGTAGGTTGGAAATTTGGAACACTAATTTTTCTATAGGCATGAATTCTCCAATTCTGATAAAGACATGTTATTAAAATAAAAATAGGAATAATCATGTTTGAGACTTTGATTATTGGTTGGAAAAATGTCATTAATAAGCCCCCATTATATGAAAAATCCTTTGAAGTGTGCCGATATTTTTCAAATGTTTCTATCACCAATTAATACCTTTTTTATGTTTATTTCGTTTCACTGAGCCCTTACTTGTAGCTGAATATATTTTAACCTCTTCAATATATTTCCCTCAAAGACATCACATGTTATATAAGCCCAAACTTTGTGATTGAATAAGCAATTTTAAAGCAATTGCAAATGGCCAAGGGAGAAGAGATAATATTACAATTATCATGAACTTGTTATTACTTGTACTTGCGACAAAGATAAAAATGGGCTTTTTGTTCCAAGCAAGTCAATGTTCTTCTTAAGGATAAAACTTAGGGTTTTATTTGTCACAAAGGAATTCCAAAGGCCCATGAAGCAGATCAGGCAACAACTTATCGGCCCAAATACTACGTTTCAAGGCCCGTAAAACATATTCCAAGCCCAGCCCATTTTTCAGGGAAGGGTAAAAACGTAAAACGGTTCCCCATCTTAGAAGCCCAGAGTTTTGCATCTACCCCATTTTGTTCCCGTACAAGGACGAAGCGCCGCCGCCGACCACCGCCCACCGCCGACACCGTCCGGCCGAGATGGGCATCTACAGAGTATCAGTTTCTTCCCAGTTTGGTCTTTTACATTGTATCCCCAATTTTGAATGGTCGCATTTGAACAATTTTTCCTAAATTTGTTCTTGAAATGAGATCAGACTTGGTTGACAGCTCGATATTTTGTAACAAATCTGATGTTTTTATGGCGCAGTTTCATCAGTACCAGGTTGTCGGGCGGTCGCTGCCCACGCCATCGGATGAGCATCCGAAGATTTATCGGATGAAGCTTTGGGCTACCAACCAAGTGCGGGCCAAGTCCAAGTTTTGGTATTTTTTTCTGTGTGTTTGATTTGTAGGCGCTTTTTCATTTCTTTACGTATGTTGATGTTTGTTTGGTGTAACAATTGATTCAGGTATTTTCTGAGGAAGTTGAAGAAGGTTAAGAAGAGCAATGGCCAAGTTCTTGCCATCAATGAGGTGAGATCACTGGTTTGTCACCATTTATAGTGGTTTAGATTTTCATATTACACGTTTTCTTGCGCTCCTCTCCTAGTGGTTTTGGTTGTTAACTATATAGTTGTTGATGTTAACATGTGTTTTCAATTTTTGTCGATCGGTTGCTAGAGCTGGGTATTGAATTGATCACCATAAGTTGACTAGAGCATCTAGTGGACCAGCAACTTTTGAATGCCACTCAGAATTTTTGTGAGTTATAGTCCATGAAAAACGACTGGAGTTGTGTTTCCTAAGCCAAAATTTGTTATAATTTTCAATTGGTTATCATATGCGAGTGTTTGCTAGCTACATTTCTATGCATTGTTCTTCTATGTAGCTATTGCAGTCATACAGTAGACTAAGATTGATTAATTTTATCATGTATATTTGTGGTACTTGTATGCTTTTATTGGTTAAATGTCAAACTTCCCAACAATTCCTTATAGTGAATAGTTAAATTTAGAAACTCATTTTTTTCATTGCCCAAATTTCCAATCTTGAGTATATAGCGGCATTTAGTGCTTTGGTTGAGGTTTTTTAAAATTTTATTTCATATTCACTTGAAAACTTGTGAGTTATTGTTCATGAAAAATGACTGGAGTTGTGTTTCCTAAGCCAAAATTTGTTATAATTTTCAATTGGTTATCATATGCGACTGTTTGCTAGCTACATTTCTATGCATTGTTCTTCTATGTAGCTATTGCAGTCATACAGTAGACCAAGATTGATTAATTTTATCATGTATATTTGTGGTAATTGTATGCTTTTATTGGTTAAATGTCAAACTTCCCAAAAATTCCTTATAGTGGATAGTTAAATTTAGAAACTCATTTTTTTACATTGCCCAAAGTTCCAATCTTGAGTATATAGCGGCATTGAGTGCTTTGGTTGAGGTTTTTTAAAATTTTATTTCATATTCACTTGAAAACTTGTGAGTTATTGTTCATGAAAAATGTCTGGAGTTGTGTTTCCTAAGCCAAAATTTGTTATAATTTTCAATTGGTTATCATATGCGAGTGTTTGCTAGCTACATTTCTATGCATTGTTCTTCTATGTAGCTATTGCTGTCATACAGTAGACCAAGATTGATTAATTTTATCATGTATATTTGTGGTAATTGTATGCTTTTATTGGTTAAATGTCAAACTTCCCAACAATTCCTTATAGTGGATAGTTAAATTTAGAAACTCATTTTTTACATTGCCCAAATTTCCAATCTTGAGTATATAGCGGCATTGAGTGCTTTGGTTGAGGTTTTTTAAAATTTTATTTCATATTCACTTGAAAACTTGCTTTGATGCATCTTTTGAAAGATATCCAATTGTAAGCTGTTTCTGTAATTAGCTCAAGTGGTGCACACCTCTATGTCTAAAAATTGAGTTGTATAGTTTTTTCTCTATGTGAACAGATATATGAAAGATATCCTACAAAGATCAAGAACTATGGCATCTGGTTGAGGTACCAAAGCAGGACTGGATACCATAACATGTATAAGGAGTATCGCGACACGACATTGAACGGTGCTGTGGAACAGATGTACAATGAAATGGCTTCCCGTCATCGTGTGAGGTTCCCATGCATCCAGATCATCAAGACTGCTACTATCCCAGCTAAGCTTTGCAAAAGAGAGAACACCAAACAGTTTTTGGATTCTAAAATCAAATTCCCTCTTGTTACCAAAAAGGTGAGGCCGCCATCTAGGAAGCTGAAAACAACATACAAGGCTACCCGTCCTAATCTCTTTACATAAGATCTATAACCGTAAAGAGTTTTTGATGTTATTGGAGAATGGTAATATGGATTTGCCATGGGCCATTGAAAGAGAGATGTTTCATTTGCATATCTATTTTGTGTCAGTTAATTTGCGTTGACATCTATTTTGCTTGTTTCTGTCTACTATAAGGGATCTTAAATTTGGCTTCAGACGTTTTAAATTTGTTGCTGTTTTTAGCTTTTTATATTTGGTGTGCTGGGCATTTAGTTTTGACCATTGTTTTGTCGCATTTCACTTGAACAAATCTGAAAAGAATGCGTTGTTTTGTGTTCGTTCACTGTTTAATGCTAAGAACGACAATCTTGATGGGTCCATTGTTATATTCTAGCCAATTTATTTCCTAGCCCGGTTCTGTCTGTCTGGTTTTTTAGCTGAGCACCCGATATATGAATCCCGTTATACGTATTTTTCTGTACCTTCTTTCTCCATGGAAACATGGAGAGAAATGTCCCGGGGCAGGTTTGTTCGTTGAACAAGTTTTTTAGGTGCATTTGAATCGTGGTTACTGTATGAAGAATACATTTAGGAACCTTGTATATATGCAAGTCGCGTACGGGCACATTTCCTTACCAGAAGGATGAATTTAATTCCGTAAGAGTTGGTTATTTGTGAAATTGTAGTTCTTTCTGAGGGTTCATAATCGTTGTGTAAAATATTTGCTTATTTTTTTAAAGGGTGGTAGAAATGTTGATGTACATGGGCATGTTTCATTTGTATATGAGTTTAATATTCTTATTTATTTAGTCATTTTCATATTTCATCATAATATTACAAAACGGACGGTTTGGACTTTAGAGCAATTAACATAAAATTGTATATTTTCGGGGTCGTCCTCATGGGTAGGTGTTAAATCATATGAAGTAAATCCCAGAGGCCAAAATGGCCTACCGTAAATGAATATTGCTACACTTCAAATAGTAATGTGAGTTCAAAATATGATGAAAGGTAGGTTTATGAAGTTTATTTCAATTTAGAATT
This sequence comes from Piper betle, assembly GCA_033002965.1. NCBI lineage: Eukaryota > Viridiplantae > Streptophyta > Magnoliopsida > Piperales > Piperaceae > Piper > Piper betle. The sequence goes on along the minus strand of JAURVB010002416.1, from coordinate 2,674 downwards.
AAAGTTATCATTATAAGAAGTCTTATTGTTAATTTTAAAGTATTTTTTATAATTAAATGTTAGATTTTTTTACTTTAGTATAACTATAAGTATGTTCGATTTTGTTTTAGTTCTTTTTAGCTATAAATTCTGATTCAAGTTGAGTTGTATTTTTTAATATGATAATTACTACTTAATATTAATTATAAAAAGGAGTAAAAATGTGGACAATTAGTGACAACTGACATGTATTGAATTTTAATGATTTTTATCCCTCTAATAACGCGGATAACATGAGAATGGATTGATCCTTTTGACACCGCCTAATTAAGCTGGGCAGGCCGTGATAAACGTTCATGTTGTCAAGTCCCCCGGGAAATTTAGGCTTGGTTGTGAGGTGAGAAAATAGCATGCAGCCACCATATATGGGTTGACAAAGTACTCGACTATGATTGGCTAACCGATTTCATCGAAGGTCAACGAAGTTATGTTTTTTTTCTTCCAAAGAAACTTAGTTATATTTCAACAAGGACTGCAATGACTTAATCGGTGATAGATTATTGAATTGAACTTCCAAAACAAAGGTGATGATTATGGTTCAAATTAACTAATATTGCAATCTAGAGGGGCTTCAAAATGGCAAAACAGATTCGTGTTTTGATTGGGCATGAGAGCTTCAATATTTTATAGAAATATTGTTCTTTTGATTTTTATTTTTTGTTCTCAAACTTTACTTTCTTTTTGTTGCTTTGAGCAGCTTTTATAATAATTAGGGAAGATTCCGCACCATTCCTGGAATATACCTGATAATTTTTAATTATATATATAAATTCTCGTTGAATTGATTAAAAAATTTTAATAATTTAATAACATAAATATAAGCGATGATTGAATTTAAATATATGCTCTATTTGAATAAAAAAATAAATTAAAATTATTTAAACTTTTTATTATATTTTTTTAAGAGAATTAGCACACCCTTATTAGTAGGAAGTTATAAATTAAAATTAACCAGGCTTAAACCTGTAACCTTCTACCGTAAAAAATATTTTAATTATTTTATTTTTATTATATTGTTTAAATGTTTCTTATATTTTGATTGGCAAAACCAGTATTGAATTCTTTTTATTAATAAGAGTACATATTGATAACAATGGTGCTTAGGGTCTCTCATGTCCGATATCAAACTTTAAAAATCTGGCACATGTGTGGTACATATCGAGAACCCTTCACATATTGTACTAATAATATATTAATTTAAATTTAATTATTTGTTTAAACATCAATAGGTAAGATGATGCAATAGTACCACCCATACATCTCGCATACGAAAGAAAAATTATTTTATTAATGAACACAATAATAATTAAGATTTATATGATAATAAATATTATTTTTGCTTAACTAATATAAATATGAAATACCAAGCTAAAATTAAGAAGTAGTCTCTCCAAAAAGAAAATGATTATTTTACGCTATAGAAAACTTTAAAAACACATGAGAAGTATGATAGTAAAAGGGTCGATAAAAGTCAAGAAAAATAAAGAAAACAAATAGTATGATTGGAAGAAGAAAGATATCATCTATTTTTATATTTTTCACCATGAGTCATGAAAGATTGATAAAGCTCAGCTTAAATATGGATGAAATAAGTGTGTAAATGGCAAATTTGATTGTCCTTATAATGGTTGAAAAAAGTGGGGCGAAATCGTTTTGAGGGTGGATCGGATGTGTTAGAACATATCATATCGTATTGTGGTGCGTATCGGGAGTACGAAAATTAACAATGTGTAGAACACATAGTTTATTTCACAACCAACTACAATTTTTCTTAGGATTGATATGACATAAAATTTATTGGGATTTTGAAGGTTGCCCTTGTAATAAAGTAGGTGGGGAATCGTCATATGAGTAGACGTTATTTATTAGCTCAATGTAAGTAACACACATAAGTATCTTTGATTAATCTATTCTCAATAAAAAAACTCAATGAATAAAAATTATTTTTGTTGGTGATGTGCGTTATTTTTTTCTTGTGATGTTTTTTAGTGATTAAATTGATAATTCTAGTCATTATAAGGAAGTTACTAGAAGTTATAATTAGTTTTCTATTATTTTTAGTACAAATAACTACTTAAATCATTAGAATTATTAATTTAATTACTAAGAAATATCATTAACCTTTCCTTTTTTATTTTATTGCTGATAAAAATCAATGATGAAACTCACGTTTAAGAATTATGATATATTTAAGATGTCTAATTCTAACAAATAAATACTTTTGAGGATGTCTAACATTCCAAGAAAGGGGAATGAGATGCAGAAAATTTAAAGTTGTTAAACAGTAATTAAAATTGGCCTTATGTATGACAAATTTCCTAAAAGGCTAGCTGTGAATTTATTTTTCACATGAATTTGGGTTATTTTTTTCTATTAAATAGTGAAGAATAATCTTTATTAAATAAATTTACTAATTCAACTTTTAATTAAGAACTCTTTATCTATGCATGTTTGGCGGGTGCAAAATATTTTATCATTAATCACATGAATAAGGAGTATTTTATTTTATATTTTTATTATGGGGATAGATGACTAATTGTCCAACCACAACGAACAAGAATTTTTTATATATCATATATTTCTAGAACATTACCTGAAATCTTCTAAAAATTATACATAATATTGATTTAAAGGT
>JAURVB010002415.1:0-30940 GCA_033002965.1 Piper betle | reverse complement strand
TGCATATGAGAATTAGCTCTAATAGTTAGTTTATTATGTAGTTATATTTTAGACTGGTAACACACGTTATTGACATGTTTTTATAATATATGTAGGTGATGATTATGAGTTAGAAGTGCCAGCCTAGACGGAGGAGTAGTGATATCTCTTGCACATACATGTCAGACGATAGAATATTAATATATTTTTTTTGTTGTCATTATATTGATAATGATGTGTTGAAATGCAAAGTATGATAATATGATGCGATATGATATTTTCTTCAATTGAAAATTTTCTAATGATGACTATTTAATATATATGTTCTAGTAAATATATTGAGATATTCTATATGTACAACAAGTGGGTCAAGAATTAGAATTTGATGTGAAATGTGAATAGAATGAACAGGTTGGTCGAGACCTAAGATTTAGAATGATTTATATAGTAGATTAGAATTCTGCATAAATGAAATTGTCTGTTACATTTACATATATTTATACATGTTGATTTGATAGGATGACCTCTAATTGCACTTTTAGGGGAGGCTTTGTCCTTTTTACTTCAGTAATTTTCATTGATTTTATCATAATTATTTTGGAATGTAAATTGGTTGCCATGTCATCTATGCAGTAGCATGTTAGGGTTCCGTTCATTCATCCATGCATAGGGATTAGTGTCTTCATCTTAAAATGTAAAGAGTAGATCCGCATGAGTCGGGTTCGGGTTAGCCAACCTAATTGGGACCCCTGACATTCAGGTTTTGTTTGTAATTTTGAACCGGATTTGGGGCATTACAGCTAGCCTCGTGTTTTATGTTCAGTTTGTTGTTGGCTTGATTTGAGTAGCATGTAATCGTCAGTTCAATTCGATCAGTTTGGTGCTAGGAGGATCTCATTGTGCATTGTGATCGGTTACAACATTGGCCGTCCCCCATCAAGTGCTATGTGCATCGGTGTGTGCTCTAGTCGAGCACCAATTACCAAGCCATTGGTTCGTGTTGCTTCTATAAGTTTCTTCGTAGCTTAGGGTTGTGCTTGCTCATGTTTTGTGTTGGCTTTTTGATTTAGCACTAGTTTAGTAGTTTAGTTGTTTAGCATGACATTGTTGACATACCTGGATAGCCTTATATGAGCCATAGTAGCTACCTAGACCTACCAATTTACTTTCCCACCTTTTCCCCTCTTTTCCTCCACATTTCCCCTTCCCGTCCGAATCTTGCTTTCAACGCCAGTGTGCCAGGGCCACAACATTGCACTTGCGGGGAGGGTTCCCTTGCCTCTTTTTTCCCCTTTCTCCTCTTCTTCTCCCCTTGGCAGCCGCTCCCTCTTCTCAGCCCTTGGCCCCTTCTTCCAGCCCTTCTCCTCCTCGTCTACACCATTCTCTCTCATCCCCTTCTCCTCCTCTCTCCCGTTTCTCTTCCCCTTGAAGTCCACTCCCCCCTCCCCCCCCTCTCTTTTCCCCCGTTTTTGGCAAGTATATGATGTGTTTACATGTAGCTCTACCCTGCTAGGCATGTAGAGCATTTCATCATCACGATTACTTGTAGATCTTAGTGAGATTTTGCTTGAATCATGCTAAAGTTTTGATTTTTTATATAAAAGTTTTGATTTTTTATTTTTTTATTGTAGCAAAAGCGTTGTTTTGTGGTAAAGTTATAATTTTTATCAACTAATATAATTAATAATAGTTTAAACAAGAAAATAATTAAAATTGTATAATTTTTTGTCGAGTACATGTGACCTTGTTTTGTGTGCCAAAATAGTGAATTAATTAAATAAGTATAATAATAATATTTTAACTTGTATTTAGTCGAAAAATGAATGTAGTGCAAAAATCTTAAGTTAAATAATAATAATCTTCTTAATTATCTTAATTAATTAAAAACCAGATTATTTTAATAATAATAATCTTTAATTAACGGGCATGAATATGTGTATGATTCGACATCTTTTAAGTTCTCCAGAACTAATGTCGCTATGACGAAATTATCATTAAGGTTCGTTTAATTAATTAACCCGACATATTAAATTATTTTTCATAATTTTATCCAAATCTTATTTTCGACTAGCGTGTCATATATATCTAGTTAAATTATCTTGAGTCTTTTGGGCATTTTTTATTTTATATTAGTTTCAAGTGCAGGTTAAATTCTGAAGTTTATATTATAATGCACGAAGAACTTGTCTCGAAAATCATTTTGACAAAATCTTATGTTGTTTCGGAGGTGCGCGAGAATGATGAATTGTGATGCAATGTTTAATTTCATGCTTCCCTTCTATGTCATGTCATCTTACTATATTTAAAATTGTCTCTATGCCATTGTATGGATATCATCATAAATAGGAGTTGAGTAATAATTGTATTTACTAAGGATATCATCTCCTAATTACTGTAATGAGGGTTGAGTGCATACCAAGAGTTTACTATGCTCTTGATGAAATATTGTGTACTTGTTATCATGTCACAGTAGATGGTTGATAGTGATTAGAAATGACAGTGATAGTGATTAGAAATAACAGAGTAATCACAGTGACTAAAATTCCAACAATAGTAATCATAGTGACTAAAATTCCAACAATAGTAATGATAGTGATTAGAAATGACAGAGATGAGGTTGGAAAATTAAAAACAGTTGTCGGTTATGATAGGATGGAATACCTATGGCATTCATTTTGTTGGAGCTATGTGAGTCGATCGGCATGGGTGGTTGTTGTATAAGGGCTACTGTCAGTGAGTTGGAAATGGAATGACAACGGTTAGTGAGGGTGGCAATAAGAAATATTAGAAAGCATAGGATCGACTCACATGCCAAGCCTAACATGGTGTTTTGGTGTCGGCTATACTGGTGTTTTGGAGACCCACATGATCGAATTGAAGTAAGAGCGCTTTCCTCTGACATGGTATGAGATAGAATTATACTAGAAAGAAAATGATTGTTTCCTACCCCACCCCCGCCCCTCCCAATTTATTAATTAGCATGCATCACATTATTTTAAAATACTAGAACATGTCCAACTTGAGTCGGCCTCCATTGATTTCCCATTACTATACCTATAAGTGAAGTAATATGGTAGGGATACACCCTACCAAGTGGGGCTACATCCTTTTCCATCGGTTATACTATGTCATTGTACACTACAACATGGGCTCTCCTACATGTTTTCTTTAAAGCAATCTCCCGTGGGTTTTTAAGGGAACAATCTTATACAAAGTTTACCTTGGTGTTTCTCCTTTTTTTCCATTCAGAAAGCAAATTGCCCAATTCGCCTTCTCAGAAAGGGTAGTGTATGAATCAAAGTTCCCTGTTAATTGTTACTTGCTTTTACTATATAATGAACTTCAATTTCTCCGAGCAAAATCAAAGTGCTTAGTTCTCGCCATATACAATAACTTTGAAGTAATTTGTGTCAAATCAGAAGTTGGTACTATCTCGGATTAAAAATTATGATTCAATCCAACATTGTTACCTCATGGTCCCATCCTAATTGTGATTTACAAATTGGTTTAGATATATTTATAACTGAAAGAACGGCAATTGCTATGAAATCCCATGAACGGAGACCGGAAGTCCGCCGACGAGGGAGGCAGTGAGGCCGCCGGCGAACACCCGCGGCCGGTCTGGTGCAACCGCCCGAAGACTAAAACTCGGCACCACTGTGGCGGCCACACTCTTCATCTCCATGATCGCCATCTCCTTCCCGAGGCACATCCGGAGCCCGGCGTGGAACGCCGGGAACTTGAATGGGCTCGCTGGCGAGAACTTGCCGGCCTTCATCCACCTCTCCGGCCGAAACTCCATACAATCTGCTCCCCATATGCTGTCCATCCTCCCCATGGCGTAGGCGTGGTAGGTCACCCGGCTCCCCTTCCGGACTAACGTGCCGTCGGCCATCACGTCGTCCTCCGTCGGGAACCGCGAGTCGAATTGCACCGGCGGGTACAGTCTGAGGACCTCGTGTATCACGGCGTGGAGGTAGTGCATCTCTCTGAGCTGCTCCAAGCTCGGAGCTGCTTCCGTACTACTAACTTCAACGACCTTCTTCACTTCGTCTCTAATGGCGACCTCCACTCTTGGGTGCTGGCCCAGAACCAGGAAGAGGTTCGTGAGGCCGGAAGCGACTGTGTCGCGTCCCGCGAGCATGAAGCTAACGACGATGTCGCGGAGATACTTGTCGTCGTCGACGGAGGCCATGAAAAGAGATAAAAGGTCGTGACCCGGGCTGTTTCTCCGGTGACGGATCACTTCTAAGGCTAATTTATTTACTATCGAAATGGCCTCCTTAAGTTGCTTCTCGGAGCCGAGATTGAAGAGGCGTTTCACCTTCCACGCCACCGACGAGGCCATCGCCGCCCTCCGGGCCGAGAGCTGGGTGGCGACGTCGAAGGCCTTGACGATTTCCGACATCGGGCTGGACAGGTCGAGGCAGCTGGGGTCGAGGCCGAACAAGATTCTGCATATGCCGTGAAAGGAAAACCGTCGGAAAACGTCTTGTAGGTCGATGGTGCTACCGGTACCGGCGGCTGCGGAGAGGAGGGGTACGAGGCTGGATTGGATCTCGGAGGAGATGATGGCGAAGGCGTAGGACCTAACCGCGACCCTACCGAGCTCGAGGCTGGCCATCTTGCGCTGGAAGCGCCAATGGCCGCCGTCGACATTGAAGATCCCCTTGCCGAGCAGGTCACCGAGCAGGTCGGAGAACGGCTTTCCCTTCGGGTAGACATCGAATCGCGAACGGAGCATGTGCTCGACGTTGTCGGGATTAGCCGTAATGGTGTTGTCGAGGATATGAACGTGAATAGTCCCGGTGGGTGACTCGCGGAGCAGGTGGGCGTACCAGTCGCCGAGGCTGTCGAACTTGTCGCGCCACCCGGCAGACAGATAGGTCCGGCAGATTTCGCAGCTGCACCAAGACCGGAGCCGGAAGAGGTTGAGCAACATAGAGAAGACAGAAAAAGCTATTGCGAAGAAGAAGAACAGTGCCGAGATAGCCATTTGAAGGTGGTAGGCAGACATTGGAGGATAGAACTAGAGATTTCAAAGTAACGAAGTGATGCTAAATTAAGATGATTAGGCTTGTGATCAATTCAGAGGGAGGGGTTGGTAAAGTTCGCCTCTTCTTTTCTAGAGGTTGAGAGCTGATTAGTCAGATCAGAAATAAGATTGGTGGCCAGTTCAAGTTCCTACCATCTAAATATATATAGAGAAGACATGTCAATTTTGTCATAAAAAAACTCGTGCCGTATTGAAGACATGGAAGAAAGAAAGTACAAAGTTGAGTGAGTCGACGTTGGTTGCCAGTTTCCTGCCGACTTTGAAGTACTTGTGCTGTTTGCGAAATCTCCTCCCCACCATTCTAAATAGGTTTTCTTTTTTGTTGACCCTCTGGATTTACTCGTGTTTGGAACGGAGTTTTAAATACCCTCTCTGCCCCAGTACCTGTTACGTCCATTTTAATGGGAAAAGAATCACTTTCTGTAGTGTGTTGAGGATAGATTTTAACAGTTTTATCTCGTCTAAACGATATTTGATCCCAATTGCAGGACAATAGACAGTGTGATAGCCGTATATGCAAGAGGGAGGTTGACATGCTTCCTTGGTGATCGCACTCTTATTGCAGATGTGGTATAACTAAGCTTATATTCACAACATATGTTACATATCACTCTCCAATAGACTAGATGTGCATAGGTAAGTTGCTAAGCAGACAGCTTACCATATATCCATGTCATGGTGGAGAGATGTGCAAGCTCGTTGCTTAGCAGCTCATTCTAAACTTTTCATTCATGGGCAACTACTGAATATTAATCACAAAGACCAAGTTGCACCGTAAAAAATTATAGTCCAACAAACATAGCAACAGAAAATCTCCATGCCCCGTGGTAAACTCAAGCAATATGGCATATAAATTGCACAGAGGGAGAACTTCTACTTCCATGCAAAATGTCCTATACCTGATATGTGGTATGTGTACTGACATAATGTGGCGAATTAATATGAGCAGATACCTGGAGACATGGTGGTGAATGCAATGGTGACGATGCTAGGTGTTCACTCCAACATGGCAGCGGATCTTCCCTACCATTTGGGTTCTTCGGTGAGGCACCCGTTGCAATATCGCACCATTGAACAGTGCTCCATAAAGTATTTTAATGAGCATCCCTGCATCGGCAAGGATGGGCGGCCTATCGTCGTCCGGAATGTTCCCGTCTTCTCAGACTTGCCCAGCTTCCGACGTTATATGTACATTCGGTACAAGCTCCCTCTAGAGGTATACCACTTCATAGTAATCAGGGAATTAGTGATAGAAAATTATTATTTAAATCCTAATTTTATTCGACAAATATAGTTCACCTAGACTCGATATGAGAGTAGTAAGATGGCTGGGTTCTCATTTCTTCGCTTGGTTTAATTTGTGTCATCACTAGGCATTGGGCTTGCTCAACACTCTGAGCTGTGGATACTTTGATGGCCTGCATTACTGCTGGACTCGGCAGTACAACTATGTGATGCGCCTGGTGGACACATATGAACCTTACTTGTTCTTCCGAGGATGGTAATAACCTACTTTTTGGAGCTAATATTTATGTCTTGTTTTATATAAAAGAATGCTGCTAATTGGTTTTTCTCTGTCAACCTTTTGGTCAGTTTTGATGATATCAACACAGAAAAATTGCGCTCAACATTGAAGTTTAGCAGTAACGAAGCCATGTCTCTGGGATTCGACCCAAAGGAGATAGATTGGGATGATTACTTTTTGAACATTCATATTCCAGGCTTTGTGAAGCATGCCCTTTAGCTCAATTGCCTCAAGTTTACTTACTGCTTTGCTTGGCCTTAACTAATTGCGTTGTCCATCATTTCATCGAGAATTTGTTTATCCATCTGGTATCTGGAAATGGGCTTGAATTGATTTCATTTGTCAAGTGTGGAAAAGAAGATGTGGACTTAATGGATTAAGCATGATCAGCACTTGCTCATGTTCATGCATGTCCATGGAGAAGTATATTGTTGCTTATAGATGTTCATTATTTTCTTTGGAAGATGTATTGGGATCAGATCGTTGGTCTTTCTTACTTAATTATATGCAATCTTGAATTCTCAAGGTATAGATCTATTTATATCTGTCTCGTATATGTATGAATTATTTATATCGGAAAAGAGCATGTAGAAGACATCTCTTTAAAATGGTTTGCCGAAGTTAAAATTTTATAATTACATCCCAACTAATATAGTAGATGTTACCTTGATAGATATTCAACGTGAGACTTAATTTGATAATCTTTCATGATCTCTATTCATTAATGAATAGGTTTTCGCTCCGCTTGAGGGTGACACCGCTGGAATGGGAGACTTAATATGATAATCTTTGAAGGCCTCTATTTATTAATGAGTGGGTTTTAGCCCCTCCCGCGACACTGTTGGAAACACCACATGTCGCCAACAGCATCGCTCTTAGGAGGAGTGAATTTTTTTATTAATATTTACTTTATAGATAAACTATAATTAATTGGGTTCCTTTTTAATTAATTAACAAAGTCAAAGACAAAAAGGAAAAAATAAGCTACCTTCACCTAATTAGAAAAGGACTACGGACGAAATGAGCAGATGGATTCTACGTGCTTAGGTTTGCATTATTAATGAAGTGTGGACTAGCGCCCAAACAAGACACGGCAATTACTTTTCGATATAATTTGCATGCATTTTTTAAATATGCTTAAAAAGTTTGTGAAAAATAAAAATTTAACCCAAGAAATTTAAAAGCCAATCCAATTTAAACAATCAATTAAAAATTGGATCATTTAAATTAAAATAAGCAGTCCTCCTTAATTAGAGTAAGACGTTATATTGAATTAGAAGTTCATAATATTAGTAGTATAATTACAAATAGCATTCTACTTTAATTAGAGGTTACTAAGATCATAAGATGGCTTAAAATAAAACTAAATATATATTTGTTAATTTAAATTAATATAAATTTTATTGTAAAAAATTAGGCACCTAGAACGAGAATCCATATAATTATTATTATGCTTAGAATATATATGTAACACCCCAATTTTGGTTCACTTAAGAACTGAATCAGAAATGTTGCGATCGAGTCGAGTCATATTTAAAGTTGTTGGTCAGTAAGACTAGATCAATTCAATAGATTGAAACAACCTTCTTAGTGTCATGAGAATAAAAGATATTGTTAAATACGTGTCAAAACACATAAAATATAAATAAAAGTAAGAAAAGAAATAAATACGTTGAGCTCAAGTATGAATAACATTTATCTGTCCATCCACCAAAATTGATTCAATATTTGCATGACTTACATATATTTTATGAAAATCATCAATAACGAGTGTTATTGGTCAGAAAAATAACTAATTCAATCTGGTAAATGGGCATTCCATTACCCATGAAAACTTATAAAATTTTAAGATTGCCTCACAAATGGTCTGTAAGCAAACATACTTAAGCAAGTGCCAGCTCGCATGTATTGCTAATCTTCATATTTATACATACAACGCTTACGCCCTCACATCTTCTATATTTCACCCGATACGGTATTTGAGTGACAAAAGGAACCGTTAAGTTAGTACTACAAATTTTAAAAATGTGTTGCGTTATGCAATACCCTTATAAACTGCACTACCTCAAGGTTTGAAGGAGTACTAGTGCGGTCCATTGATATCTCTATACCGCTCAATGTTTTATTCGTGAAATCTATAAAAATGCGCATACTTATATAATAGGTTTAAGGAAGAAACTTATATCATATATTTCTAGAGCTTCAGTTCAAAAACCAACAATGGATCTCATCCTTGTAGTTTTATTAAACATTTGTAGAAAATATGACTAAATAGCCCAACATTGGAGGGATCCGATAAAACGCCGCCGTTGTCGTCTTACGTCTAAAATACGGTTAAACTTGACATGCAGGAAGTCAAGCAGAGAGGGAGAGTCCTACGGACCTGTGGTCCAAGCTCCAAGCGTATCTGCATATTTACGGCGACCTCAGACTCTGAGACCTACGTCGGAACCCACTATAGTAAAATAGTAAGTTCTCTATTTGATATATGCTCGTGGTGTGTGCTCATATCATCAATACATCATAATAAAGAAAATAATGCTAACAAACTTATAACTAAACATGTGGCACAAAAATCGAGACATAATAATAATAAATAATAAATAAATAAATAAACAAGAAAATGTACCCATAGATAATTAGATAAATAATAAATACGTTAACATGAACAATACTCTCATTAGAAAATAATAATATAATTATACTACATAAATATACGGGTAAACACAAGTAAATATCAATATATACTCGTGTTAGTAAATATATATATATATATATATATATAATAATTCAATAAATAAATAAATATATAGTTAATACTCAATAATCATGAATATTAGTAATATCATAGTCATACAATACAAGAATACATAATTAAATACAAATAAATAATAACATACACATAACGAGCAAATATATATATATATATATATAGACACACACACAACACAATAAATAAAGAAAAATAATCATAACATTCGATCATGCTAAATCCTGTAAATATACATCACAACTAACATAGAGGTTCTCGAATTACCAAAAATAGTGCAAAAAAGACGAAAACAGTCCGAAAATGAGCTAAATCGAACCGAACTAAGCTGAACAAACAGAACCGAATGCCGAACCAACCTAGTCTGGATAACTGAAAATAGGCCGGGTTGGCTGGGTGGACTTGAACTAGATGGGGCAAACTCGGGCATGGGCTAGCAGGCTGGTGAACAAAATCAAGTTGGTGGACGCGGATGCGAATGCGGGCAGGCAAACGCGATGTTGGTAAACGGGCTGGTCCGGGGAGTGGCTCTATCCATCACTGGAAAATGCCGATGGAGGCGCAACTAGGGTTGCCGCAGGTCGTAGTTGACTGCCCATGCAATGAGGATCATGATGGTGGTGCTGATCGGCTGAGTCCATCCGGTGATTGGTCGGAAATCGGTGTGGACGGGGAGATATCTCCGCCATGTGCGGTGACGTCGCCGACGGCAATCGCGGCCATGGCGGAGGTCGGTGTTAGTCTCAAGTAGATGATCTCGGCAAGGGAAAGTTGTTGGGGTGGTTGGATAGGCCAAAGGTGGCTTGTCGGCATTGGAAAATGGCCCGAAAGGGTGGCGGCGGCAGCGGAAACCAGCTTCTAAAAACTCTCTTACAGGCGGTAACTGTGGTGGCGCCGGTGGTCATGAGTGGTACGAATGGAAAGCCAGCTGCGAGGCGGTCATGGGGTGCTAGTCCATTGGCCGGGGCCAAGGCGGAGACTTGCCAACGGTAAGGCAAAGACTCGCCGGTAGTGAGCCAAACTGGTGGCGGCGCTATGGGTGTAAAGCTATGAAAATGTGAGAAAGTTATGAATATCAAAGGGAGAAGGCTAGAGCCGACCTCAATGGCTCAGATCTCACCACATGGCACAATCGAATGTTCGACAACTCGTGATCTAGTGGGACTCACCTATGGGTATATACAATATACACATGGACGAAAAGCTCAGATCGAGACCGTCCAAATTCAAAATTGATTTGAGTCCTCAAAGTGACTCTGTAGGCAGGAATGGATGCAAGAAGGCTAAATGGGCCTCAAACCCTGAACTCAATTGACTTGGGCCCACAAGGGCAGAATCCGATGATTTGAAATCCCTATGATGCATGCAATGGGATACTTTGAAAATCCTAAACGAATACTAAATGCTGCAATAACCTAGATCTAAGCGTAAAATCTTGACTAACTCATAAAAATCATATGTCTACCTCGTATATACACTGATAATTCATGCTCTACTATATCATAACTGAAACTATCATATGCATGTCGGGCATACTCAAGCTCCATAACATGGTGATATTGCCATCTGGACCTCATACTCATATTCTCAATGTAAAACCCACGATCTGAGTCAGAGTTTTATACTTGTGAACCGATTGGGTCAGTTGTCGATTCGAGTTGAGTATGTTTCAGAATACATGCATTGAGTCAACGCTGGTCATGTGTATGAGCTATGAGGGTCATGTGTACCCAAGTATATGATGATAATGTCATTAATACAGAAGAAAAGAATGAGTTATCAGAATATATTAGAGTATGCCGGTTTATCTTTTTTATTTTTGTATATAGTAGATCGTATAATTAGTTTTACACCGTTTGTTGCGTTAGGACCCGTTATAGGCAATTTGGGTGGGTTGTTAGTTACAGAGCATGTGATTATGTTGTTGTGGCATGTCAATATATTTTATGGGCATTTTCCTTATTTTTTCGTATTTTTTGGAATTATTTTGACTTGAGTTCAACTCAAGTCAAGTTTTATTTACGAGTTTGCCACCAAACACCTTTACACTATTTCTTCCTCCCCCGACACTTTCCCCATCCAAAACCTTGCCGCGCCACCCCTTGTGTTCGCTGCCGCCGTCCGACGCCGCCTTGTCGCCGATCGTCACCGCCAAGTTCAGGCTCAGCGTCGCCGTGCCACCAGGACCAACCCCGGCCACCCTCTTGTCATCACGAGGCCTGAATTGCCCCACGAACGTGCAACGTTACCCCGTCGACTCGCCGCTCGTCCAAGCCGCCATGACGTGGATGACCACTCCCTCGACCTCCCCAACATTTCCCCCTACCTAGCACCGCCGCCAAGGCCAGTCGTGGGCCTGATTGGAGGCACCGACCGCCCCAGCTGAACTCAATGCCGCTGCTACCATCCTCACCAACACCACTATTGGGTCGAGCTCATGAAGCCGGTGCCAACAGTACCCCATACGCCAAGTTTGCCCATCGAACCTGATCGAACCTCGGACACCTTCAAGCGCCGAATTTGAGCTCCGAGACGCGCGACAAAACCCTAACCGTCACCGATTACTAACGACGCGAGGTATAATTACCTCTGATTTAATTATTTAAAATTGATTATTATTAGCATACCATGATAGGATTGATTAATCATAGTGATTCATGCTTGAGTATGGATAAAGTGATAATTTGCATGATTTGGTTGATAGTGAATGAATGCTAGTGATATAATTATGTAAATTAAATTTGAGCATGCTAATTGACTGCAATGTAACATAGAAAAATGTAATAATAATTGGCATGATTAGGATGAATTAGAAATATTTTTACATTGATAATTGTTTGATTGTTGTTAGATAATGATTGGATTGTATGTATGATGTTCATGATGAGTTTGATGCATCATTTAGTTAGCAGGCGTTAGTTTTAGATTTAATGTATAGGGATGGAGCAGGAGCTCGGCCGCCTAGGCAGGGAGGACAAACTTGGAGCTTTTACTAGGTTCATTTAGGACTCGCTCTCGATTTATTGTCTCATTCTTTCGTGTTTTGATTAGAATAGGAAAGAGGACATGCCGAGTGGTGGTTTTATCATAGCCCACTCGACACAGGCTGTTTAGCCGATCATATTACCTGATTAAAACCCTCGAGGATGAGATCCTCGAGTATGTTTTCGAAACTCAGATCCAGCTCACGATGCCTTCGGGCCTATTTTACTAAATTCCCTACCCTGGCTTATGTATAAGTAGTTTTCACATTTTCAATGAGATGTGAGATGGAGGAAACCGACAGCCATGTCTTGAGATAGGGCGTGTGTTTTTAAAGCAAGCTCTGGAACTAGTGAGCGTCGATTCCATTCCCAAGGGATCTTGACAACTCCACCTTTGAGTTCCTCAAACCCCAAAGAAGTATGGAGTTTTACGGGTACTGCTATGCAGAGCATATCTAGATTTGTGGCGTAAAAGGTACTGAAGGTGCATGCCTGATAGTACTTGGCCCTTGTACTCAGGGCTCAGAGTAATACGGAGGATATAGAGGGCTAAGATGAATGAGCATGAATTTGTCGCGCAAGAGATAGATGAAATGGCCAAGGACAGAGAATGATATGGAAAGGGGGCGTTGCCGCCTGAGGACGACAGCTCCCATTATTGCCCTTGTGAGAGTTCTTGAGGAAGTATATGAGATTTTTATTCAACAGGAGGGTTATCTCTCTTGTGCCAGTTTGATATTCCTTATTTTCTGAACATGTAACACTCGTTATTGATATTTTTCTTTATATATATGAAGGTGAGGATTAATTATTGGATTTGCCAACTTGAACGAAGAAGCAGTGAGGTTTCTTGCACACCCATGTTAGATGATTTAATGCTTAATATTTTGTTTGCATGTTATTATATTGGAAATGATGTGATTAGATGAAAAACATGATGACATGATGTGAAATGTGAATAGAATGCACAGGTGGGTCGAGACCCAAATTCAGAATGAGTTTACAACAGATTAGATTTCGTGTGAATCAAGTTGTTGATATATAGATATATGTTTGCATATATTAATTTGACAGGGTGGCCCCTAATTGCACTTTTAGGGGAGGCTCTGTCTTATTTATTTCGGAATTTTTATTGATTTTTTTATCGTAATTGTATGGGTGTGTAAATTAGTTGCATGTCATCCATATAGTAGCATGTTAGGATTTTGTGCATTCATCCATTCATGGCGAGTCGTATCTTCATATTAAGACACCGAGAGTAGATCTTCACGAGTTGGGTTTGGGTTAACCGACCTAACTGGGACCAGTGACATTCCAGTTCGGTTCCCGAATGTGAACCGGATTTGGGGTGTTACAGTTTTGGTATCAGAGCCACTCTCAGATCGATTAAGATGGAAGATACTGTTATAGGTGATGTGTGTGCAAAGATTACTCCAAGTCCAATTGGCAGGTTTGTTTCTGTTATTTTCTTTGCATGCAGATTTTTTTCATAAGTTAGTTGCATAACAGTGTATTCAAGACTTGATCAAAATGCGTGGAATTGGCCTTAGATGGGTTGACAGGTCATTTCTATGGATTTTTATTATGATATCAGATTGTTTGCTCAATTGGATGTGAGGAGGGCATGTTGTAGTGCTAGCAGAGGTAGAATGGGTATAGGATCCTATCTTATATACAAGATCTAGATGTCAGTAGATGTCACTAGGATTCTGATAGGCTTGTCATGATGGGCTTAGAGACCCACCAGTTCTGTCCATCGCATAAGAGATTGGATGAGTCCTGGTGTCCACATGTTTGGTAAGTTGAGATTGAATTGGATATTGACCAAGTGTTCATGTTTTGCATGTCACCACATTAGTCCTGCTTCCCTAGGACATGGTGTACATTGTGGGAATGAGTTAAAAAAGATAAGGGGTAATAGTAAGAAGCTTGAAGTATAGAGATACTGGTAAGTTAGTTGGCACATGAGATGGACCACCGAGTGCCTTAGGATGAAGGCTGTGATTATGCCAATGGAGCCATTGAAGTACATGGAGCATAGATGAGAGTTTGTGACTTGAGATGGACCACTTCCATAAGATAGTGATGAATGAGGATGAGTAGCGAGGTGGATCGACAGTTCGATAGACACTTCACTACAGTTCCCCCTCTTCCACTAGTTTATGACCTATGGGCAGTAATTTTGGCTTCTCTTTGCCAGACAGAGGTCTTGATATGATGAGGAAAAGATCAAGACCACCATTGCCTATGAAATCTAATATTTGACAGGATTCCACCAAAGATAAGGTACCAGATCAGTGGTTATTGGTTGAGGGCTAGTTAGCACTGATAGAAGCAAGCACTCTAGATTTCAGGAGATAAGTATGGGTTTAGCATAGGTTCACTATAGTATGTGTCACCACCATGATTTGGACCTCTTCAAATTAGACATGCATGGTTGGACAACCTAAGCTTGAGTTGTTAACAGGAAAGATATGTCACAGACAGTAGTGGATTTACGATGTATATGATCAGGATCAGATTCTTAGCATCTTGATAGCACTGTTGCCAACAGAGTTACAATCCCGCCAACCAAGTGCACAACCCCTGACCGAGTTGCACAACCACCGACTGAGTGTACAACCACCAACTGAGGTACACAACTACCGACCGAGTTACACAACTGCTGACCGAGTTGCACAACCATTGTTCGAGGTGCACAACCGCCGTCCGAGATGCACTACCACCGACCTAGTACGCACTACCGCCGTCCGTGTATTGCTCAACTGCTGACTAAGTGGAGTAGGTAGAGCTTAAGCCATGGCCAAGTTGTTTTCTCGCCCCACATGAGGACAACTACTTGAAGGATTTTGAGCCTTTCCTAGAGATTGCACGTCACAACTTTCACAGTTGAGTAGGGCCAAAATTTGAGGAACAAGTCATAGGTACAGTGGCGTCACCAGAACATAGGAGAGTTAGGAAAATGGAGGTTATTCTGATTAGATGGCATAGAATCTGACTTCACTAGCTCTATTGCAATCATTTTCTTGACCTAACACCCTTGGGTCAGATGTATATTGCAAGATGACCCCATTAGACACTATTAGTACTATCTCATAAGGATGTGCATGGATAGAGTCAAAAAACATGACAGTATAGCCTCCAGATGGGATGATCCCAATAATTATATTGTTTAGATAGCATGATAGTACATCCATGGGCCACAACCAGTATACGAAGATCAGATGGTTAGTAGATGGTCACACACGCAGTTAACCCATTTAGCAATTGGCCAACTATTGAGAGGATGTTAATTTGTATTGGAGTATTGGGCATAGATAGAGGGTTAGTGAGTAAGTGTCTTTCAGAAGGATGGTAATTCTCTTGTGTTTCGCTAGCACAATTAGGTCCTTGCCTTGAACTGTAGGGTTGAGCCTTACCCTGAGTATAAAAGTACCTTCATGGTTCTAATTAAGGTTTATAGTGCAGGTAGATAGTTGAAGACCGATCTTACGATGATAATTTCACCCCAGCTCAAAAGTGATGCAGACAGGGACTTCAGATAGAACAAATCATGCTGACAAGATAGAATGATACCAATGTATGCTCATCTTGATTGATAGCCTTATTTGAGAGTCTACCACAATGGTAGTAGTCATGTGAGTCAAGATTAGTGTTACAAATCGGTACTGGACGGACAGGTCACACACCACTAAAGAGCGGACGAGACATGTGTCCAACCTCATTATCAGTCACCGTAGACTTTAGGGAAAACAATGGTTCTTTGGGTTGTTTAAACCCCGCCTATTTAGAAGTGTGTGACTAGTACGATATCGAGAAACATGTGCCTACTGTTATCTGATTGAAATAGAGCCACTTAAGAGCCATTTCTAAAATTCGTCGTTGATTGACTGTTTAACAGACTGATCACCTATGGCATAGTAAATCGTGGTGATATTAGAGACAAGTCCAAGACCTACTGATATTTTGGCCACTAAGTATGCTACATAGGGATTTCATCTCCCCTTCCACCTGCATGATACCTTAACCTTACCATAGATCAGAGTGTCATACCTATGTAGCAGGGTTTTCTTAGCCTAATGGATTCCCTGTTTACCTAGTGCCAGATACCACATGTGAGGATAAGATATCACCTATTGAGAGTTCTTGAGCAGTGTGACTAGATTTTCACGAGATTCAGTCTCATTCATATAACCTAGAAATATTAGACATAGTAAAGTTTTCACTTGAGAATTTCCACTCACCCCTCTAGATATATCATTTCTACTATCAGCTTATCTAGAAGATTGAGATGAGTATACATTGACCAGAGCACATGCCACTGACCAGATGTAGGCTCTACAATCCCATGCAGAGTATGTTATCATACTCCTTGAGACATGCTGTGTATATATAGGTGTTCTCGCCTCCATTCTATCACAGAGAGTTCCTTTAAGTAGCAGTTAGTGTTTGTATAGATAGCCACCAGAGCTATAGAATACAATAGAGTCATAGTAACTATCCTTATTCTCTTATAGAACAGAGTGAAATACTTGACTTAGGACCAAGCCAACTAGGACCCAATGAGCAGTCTAGTTACTTATACAGGGACACCTGAGAGTAGGATCTAGACTGGCGACAGTGAGCAGTGCAGCTCATTAGTCTATACACTTGACCTAATAGGAGACTCATAGCACACTGTAGGATGGCTATAGGACTTAGGATAGAGTTTCTGAGAGTATATGTAGTTGATTTTTCACATCGATGAGGTTCAGACAGATATGGGTAGATGTTAGTAGGTAGGCCTTGCCCTCGACATAGTCTTTCTAGATATAACCCAAATTAACACCTTGCGATACTCTATAGTATTTGCTTGACCAACCAAGTAGGCCCTTAGGGGTAACCAAGGACTGTTCCGCCGAGTTAGCAGTAGGGAACAAAACAGAAGAGAATGATGATGATAATGTCAGAACAGCCACAGATAGATTAGAATCAGAATGTTTGATATTGACAACATCACAAGCAGAACCCGACATACTATAGCCAGTGAGGATGTACATGACTATTGAAGAGTAGAGGATACAACTACTGTGTATCCAACTTCTAGGTTTCAGTTTCAATAGAGCCCCCTTAAATTAAAATTTCAAGGATGAAATTTTTATAAGGAGGGAAGATTGTAAAACCCACGATCCGAGTCAGGGTTTTATATTTATGAACCGATTGGTTCAGCCGTTGGTTCGAGTTGAGTATGTTTCGGAGCACGTGTGCTGAGCCGATGCTGGTCGTATGTATGAACTATGAGGGTCATGTGTACCCAAGTATATGATAATAACGTCATGAATACAATAGAAAAGAATGAGTTATCAGAATACATGAGAGTATGCTAATTTATTTTTTTAATTTTTATATATGGTGGATCGTAGAATTAGTTTTAGGTCAGTTACCGTGTTAAGACACGTTCACAGGTATGTTTCTGTTATTTTCTTTACATCTAAATTTTTTTCATAAGTTAGTTGCATAACAGTGTATTCAAGACTTGATCAAAAATATGTAAAATTGGCCTTAGTTGGGTTGACATGTCATTTCTATGGATTTTGATTACAATATCAGATTGTTTGCTCAGTTAGATGTGAAGAGGGCATGTTATAGTGTTGACAGAGGTAGAATGGATATATGATCCCATCTTATATACCAGATCTAGATGTTAGTAGATGTCAGCAGGATTCTGACAGGCTTGTCATGGTGGGCTTAGAGACCCACCAGTTCTGTCCATCGCATAAGAGATTTGGATGGGTCATGGTGTCCACATGTTCGATAAGTTGAGATTAATTGGATGTTGACTGTTCGTGGCCAGATCCTTCCGAAGGGTGGCCAGGTCCCATTGTCTCAATCCTTGAGGAGATCAGATATTGCCGACCCAAGCAAGACTTGGCTGATTGCATCGGCATTAATTTTTTTAAATGAAGGGTGATTTTGTCATTATAATAAAAGTTTTCATTTTTCTATTAATCATGCATGATTTTCCCACCACCTGATAAGAAAAAAAATCGCCTTTTCAGATAAAGCACTCGAGTAGAAAAATTGTGTGCTCTCGTCCCCTGTCCACTGTTCCATGTCCACTTTGCCTAAATTATGGGAAAAGAAATGACATTCTCTTAATTTATTTATTTTGCAAATATGTGTCTCATCTTGTCATTGACATAATTAATTTACTAGTTTAATTATAGAAATAATAGTGTCAAGCTGATTTCCAACGGCAAAAACAAGTAAATGCGATTTGATTACATGTACGGTTAAATGAAAAAATTTTTATCTCAAAGTTGCAAAAATATAACCATATAATTATCAATAAATAGCAAGATTCAATTTTTATTTGTCGACACTCTTGTTAAACAATCTCTTAATAAAGTAAGTAAATTCTGTATTTCATTCAAATATCCAGCCCCAGTCTCTACCTACCTATAACATCACTATAAAAGGATACGTCACAAATGTTATTCGGACAGGTAAGTAGTCTTTTTTCCAGCCAAGAGGTAAGTACAGTTGGTGGTGAGTGCGAGATAGATATCTCCAACTTAATATGCCATGGCCAACGACAACAACCGATGAGACTTATATTATAAGTCTTAATACTATGCCCGGACGTCATGCTCAATCCTCACAATCTATTGGATGTTTGAAAATATTGCAGACAGGCGAAGCTGCCACCTGCTACAACACGAATGTGTTGTCCATTGGCCATAGACAATTGATCATCTTGGCCCGTGTTGTAAATGTCAAATCAGCATCCTCTCATCCAACTCAATTGCAAACTTGCCCATGCTTTGACGTGAACATATAACCCTCAAGATTCAACCAACATCCCCTTCTTGAATTCATGACAAACGTCCAAGGCTAACCCCTGTGCATGCTGTGGACTGGAGTGGCACATCCGGAGTGGGATTGGGTAGCCTCTCACATGATCAAGATTCAACCAATATATTTAGCTTGTTATCGATGTTGCCGACAAGCTGCATACATTGGCTGCGCATGCTGGCGCCGTTCGCGTCGACTCAACGACGGCTCCCACAGTAAATGCTTACTTGGGTTTATATAGCAAGAAGAAATTGGATGTGGCTACCGAAAGTGAGCATTGAGAGGGCATCATGAAATCCGGCAAAAGCACCCCTGGCGGATTGGTTGTGGAATTTATTGGGCAGCCCATGAAATTTAGCAAGCCTTATGAGGTTATGATATGAAGCACATGTTTATTGAGGAGTTTTGACTGCTTAAAGTTTTGCTGCTTTTGTGTGCCAGCTGATTCGTTAATTAGTTTTCCTAGCTGTTCAGCAACACATATTAAAGCAAATGTAGACGCAGAGAAATAAACAGATGTGTGTTTAGGCGGGGGCGACAATGTTTTGCTTTTTAGTTTTGAGCAAAAGTCAGGTCATCCAAGGACAAATCCCTTTGATCATAGTGGGCGTTGAGTTGGACAGACAAATTTGACCGAATTATAACTTTATATTTTTATATATTTTTAATCTTTCTTATATTATACACTACATCATTTTTTAAAAATTGAATAATACTCTATTCCCCCCTCAGTTTCTTTTACATCAATAGCACAAAATCAAATTCAAAACTTTTTTAAAACATTTATTGAATAAACTTTGATAATGAACTTTAAGGATATAACTAATAATATTATTAATTTACATTTTTGTCATTTGTTGCGTGCGTTATTCATTCGATTAGACGTATATACATGTTTGGTTTACATACAACATTCAAATTAAATGATCGGTCAAAATTCAATCACAAATGTTTCATGCGCAAGTCAAATTCAGTCATTCCATTGTCGGCACTCATCCTTGTCTGACTTTTTGTATTACCAATATGTTCGCACCATTGCTTTCTTAATACTTTCAAAAATATCAATAAAATAAAATACCACTTACGCCCATAGTGAACGAGAATTAAAATTTTTTCCAAGGTTGAAAATATTAGGCTAATTGTCTGACTTTAAATTGATCTTTCTCCATAGTTAAAGAAGATAGGCTTATGTATCATATTTCCCCCCTTTCTCTATGATTTTCTGACGATAACGTTGCAGGCTATACTTTCCTCTACGACATTTAGGATATGGTAACCGGTAAGTGTACTCCACGTGGAATCCAAATTCCGTAATCTTAAAAACCAAATGCCTTCTAATGCAAGTCTAATTATGAGTAGATATTACTGTCCATTGTTAAGGACCACTTAGCTAAAATCTAGTGACCACTTGGTGTATTAACAAAAGATCTATGGGTTTAATGTGAGGCTCAGTAGGCGTAGTAATATTGGGAAGGTTAGTGTGTGTGAGAGTGTATGAATGTTTTTAATTAACAAGATAAAACCCCCAAGGGATAGTCTATTGTAGCAACTTGCATAGTTGAATGTAACATTCATTAATGGAGTAACTTATAAATGTTGGATATTAGACATAAATATATATATGTGAATCAGGAATTGTTTCATATGTTATTATATAAGGTTGACACAAATTAAATTGATCTACTAAAGTGAAAGGTTATGGGCCATAAATTAAAGTGTGGTATTCTATGTGTAGATACCTTTTCATATTTCTCTTTTCATGATGGGTGAAAATGAATTTATAAAACTACAGCTATAAATAAGGAGGTTATGATCCCTAAATCAATAAGCAGTTTTCATTCTGGTATCCCATTGTCTAGAATTCAGGTTTTGGAAAACTCTTCTTAGATTTAAAAGATTAAAACCTAAGGTGGTCAAGACTCTAGTTTCTCTATGGCTTCAGGTACGCTTCAGCTATCTAGTTTATTTACTCGATGATTTGATATGAAATCTAATAAAGTCCAATAAGCGGCATGAGAGCCACCTTCATATTAAATCATTGAGTATTAGGTTTTAATTTATATTTAAATTATGGATTGGAACTATCTAGTTTTATATCCCATTCAGATTTATGAATTTAGGATTATGGAAAATACAAAAAATTTGTACATTGAATTTTTTATTCCAAACTTAAGGTCCTCTTTTAGTACAATAACGTGAGGAAAATACAGTTACAAAAGGTTATAATTTCATATTCTCTCACATAAAGATATTTTTATAACCTTTTTATTTCAATTATGATTAATATTTTTTAAAATTTATTAAGGATATAATATGTTGCCAAAGTAGCCTCTTCTGTGGAAATTAATTTATTTATTTTTAAATATTAAGACGGTTATGAGTATTTAATTCATGTGGATATTAATCGGCCCAAAAGAAGGTTAATATTTGACAGAATTATATATTCATTTGTGGTAATAAATATGGGATGATTGTCACGCATTCATATGAATGATAAATCGGCCCAAAGGAAGTTTATTATTTGACAGGATTTATTATCTATATTTTACTATACTAAAACTCATTTTTGTAATAAATATGAGATAATTATCAAATTTCCATGTACATAATAAATCGGCCCAAAGGAAGGTTTACTATTTGACAGGATTTATTATTTATATTTGATTACTGTACTAAGGCTTATTTTAACATATGGGATAATTATCAAGTTTCCATGTGGATAAGAAATTGGCCCAAAGGAAGGTTTATTATTTGACAGGATTTATTATCCATATTTAATTATTGTACTTAGAGTACAACTTACAAATTAATATTTCTGTCCAAAGACTAAATATTATTGTTGTGCTAGGTATCTGCTGATGGAATTAGCCACTGCTTGAATCTTATTGTTTGCATGCTATTTTGTTCTATTTTCAGTTAATCAATCTACTTTTATGATTTCTGCCAACATCAATTTTGTTCCAATGGTTAAAGATAATTTTAAGGATTGAAAAGAAAGCGTAATGATTATTCTCGGTTACATGGATCTTGACTTTGTGTTAAGGACTGAACAACCTTCTTCTCTTATAGACAAAAGTTTCATTGAGGAAAAACAGGACATTGAGAAGTGGGAACGTTCAAATTGCATGAGTCTTATGATCATGAAGCGGGGAATTCTAGAGACCTTTAGGGGTGATGTGTCTGAGAAGGTTAGTACAGCCATTAAGGTTCTTAAAGAAATTGTAAAGCATTTTATAAAAACGATAAGGCTGAAACAAGTATATTTTTTTGTCGAAGTTGATTTCAATGAAGTTTAAAGGCAAAACAAGCATAAGGGAGTACATCTTAGAGATGTCAAATATTGCTTCAAAACTAAATGCACTAAGGTTAGAGCTATCTGAAGATTTGTTTGTGCATTTAGTTTTAATTTCTTTTCCTGCACAATTCAGTCAATTCAAAGTCACTTATAATTGTCAAAGGGACAAATGGACTCTTAATGAGCTCATTTCTTATTGTGTGCAAGAAGAAGAAAGATTGAAGCAAGAACAGGTTGAGAGTGCTCATTTGGCTAGTACCTATCAAGACAAAAATAAAAAAGAAAAAGGGCTATGGATGCTGATAATGGGTCTCACAAACAACAGCAAACGAAAGAAAATCAGGCTTTTTGCTGTTTCTTTTGTGATAAACCTGGACATATGAAGAAGGAATGCGCTAAGTATCACACATGGCGTGTAAAGAAAGGTCCATTTCTTAATTTTGTTTGTTCTGAGATTAATTTAGCTTCACTACCCATACACACTCGGTGGCTAGATTCGGGTGCTACTACTCACATAAGTGTATCAATGCAGGGTTACCTGAGTTGTCGAAAGCCAAATGATGCTGAAAGATGTATCCCTGCATTATTTAGCTGTTTACTTATGTCGTTTAGTATATTTAGATGCATCCACTAGTCCAAGTGTAAAACCCGTGACTCGATTCAGAGTTTTACGGGAGCGAACCAATCGGTTCAACCGTCGGTTCGAGTCGAGTCAGCTTCATGGATCGCGAGCTGAGTTGAGGCCAGCTGTGAGTTATGAGTGATGAGGGTCATGTATGCTCAAGTATACGATGATAACGTTAAAAAGATGATGAAAAATGAGTTATCAAGTATATGGAGGTATGCAGTATTGATTGTTATTTTTATTTGATCGTAGAATATTTTTAGGGCTAAATGACAAATTAGGATGCTATATAGGTGAGTTTGGGTGGGTTATTAGTTATAGAGCATGTCATTTGGATGTTGTTGTGTTTATTTTATTTTATGGTATTTTTCCATATTTTTCTAGATTTTTTTTAGGATTTATTACGAACTAGTTATTATTTTGACTCGAGTAGGAATCGAGTCAATACTTAATTACAAAATTGCCACTGGAGTATATATTCTTCCTCCAGACACTTCCCCCTCCTAAAACCCTTGCCGCCCACTGTGGTTGCCGCCGCCGCTGCTATTGACGCCGCGCTGTCGCCGATCAACGCCACCTAGGCCCGTCATGCCATCGCCGTGCCGCCACGACCCACCCCAGCCACCGTCTCGCCGCCACGACGCCGGAATCGCCCCACAAGCCATGACGCCCCACCCTTGTCGATTCACCGCCATCCGGGTCGCGTCACCGCCGCCGTGACCCCGACGACCACCATCTTGACCTCCCCGACGTTTCCCCCATCATCCTGACTACCATCGAGGCCGGCCGTAGCCCAGATCGGAGCACGCCGCCGCCGCCGCCGCCAACAGCCATCGCCGCCCCGGCTACCCTGTTTGACATCACCATCGGACCAAGCTCGTCGAGCTGGTGCCGATAGACCCCATGATTGCCCCGTCCAGTATCATCACTGGAAAACCGTAGGAATCCGCTGGAAAACCGCTGACACTCGCCGCAAAACCGCCGAAACCGCCGAAAAATTGGATTTGTGGGAAATTTGCCAGATCATACACCGAACGTACCCGGTCAAATCCGATCCGACTTCGGACGCCGATAGGTGCCGAATTCGAGTTTCGAGCCATGAAATGGAAACCCTAGCCGTCGTCGATTTTTCGACGACGCGAGGTATAAATTACTCCGACGTAAATTCTTAAATTTATAATTATTAGGGAAGCATGCTAGACTAGATAACTAGATGAATTTTCGTGTTTTAACGTGTCTGTATGTTTGTGTGTAATTTAATAAGAATTATGAAATTGGTTTGATTGATGAATGTTCAAATGGAAAAGTAAGGAATTAATTAGGTGAACTAATTAATTACCCTGATTTCATGAGACGTAGATTGAAAACTCACTAGAATTGACTTAGGATGAATGTGTGATGATTGATGCGTGATTGTGTTGATTCTGTGTGCATGCTATAGAATGTGTGATTCATCATGCGGGCGTTAGCTTTTAGCTTAATTGTGTAGGTACGGTGTAGGAGCTTGCCGCCTAGGCACGAGGACCCATTTGGAGCTTCTACCAGGTTTGTTTAGGACTCATTCTCTGTTTTTACGCTACTCTATTGTGTATTTGATTTATCATGTGCAGGACAAGTTAAGTGGCGCTTTATCGGATCCCACTTAACTCGGGCCATTTAGCCAACGGTTCTTTTTTCGGATTAATAACCCTCGAGGATGAGATCCCTCGAGTTTGTTTTCGAACTTCAAATCCAGCTCACGATGCCTTCGGGCCTATTGTATAAATCCCAACCCAGGCCTATATATATATAGTTTTCGCATTTTCGGTGAGAGATGGAATGAGGGTTACTGACGGCCATGCCTTCAGATAGGGCGTGTGCTCAGAAGAGCGGGCTCTGGAGCTAGGGAGAACCCACTTCGTTCCCGAAGGATCCGGACAACTCCACCTTTGAGTTCCTCAAACCCGGAGAAGTGTGGAGGTTTACGGGTACTGCAATGTAGCGCATGTCTAGACTTGTGGTTCAAAGGGCACTAAAGGCGACTGCCTGAGAGTGCTCGGCCTTCGTGCTCAAGGCCAGGAGTAATATGGAAGGTGCAGAGGGCAAAAAGGAATGAGATTTGATGCGAGAAGCGATAGAGAAATGGCCAACGTATGAGAATGAGAAAGAAAGGGGGACGCTGTCGACTCGAGGGCGATGGCCTGATAGCGCCGGCTCCCATATGTGCCCTGATGAGAGTTCTTGAGGAAGTATATGGTTTTCATTCAACAGGAGAGTTTGCTCTCCTGTGCCAGATTGATATTAGTTATTTTCCGGGCCGGTAACACTCGTTACTGATGGTTTCTATATATATGTAGGTGAGAAATGCGAGGGATGAAAGCTGTTAGGACTGCGGAGGAGTAGCACAGAACCGCGCACACATGTTCCTGCCACGTGTAATGTATAATGATGGTGTGTTAATGCTATGTGAATGATAATTTTGATGTGTTTGTTTGGATGAATTGCTTGTTATGAAATGAACGGATAAATGTGAATGAGTAGGGAGCCTTGGAGTTCAGACTCGGCTCAGGTGAAAACGAATGAGATAATGGTTGAATGCCATGGTAGATTGTTATTTGTTATCGTATTTTCATAAAATATTTATATACCCTTGTTGTGGACAGGTTAGCCCCTATTGCACTTTTAGGGGAAATTTTGTCCGTTTTTCCGTAGTAGTCTATATTTTCTTTTAGTTTCTCATTTATTGTTTTGTTTTGTCTTTGCTTGCATGTCATGGCATGCATGTAGGACTTCGTTAGAACCCAATCGTTTCCATCCATACATTTCATGTTTGCATATCCATCTTGAGACGCCGAGGGCAGATCTGAGTCGGCTTAACCAAATCCAATAGATTAGCGAACGGATCGGTTGCCGGTGACATTTCCGGGTCGGTTCACGGGTGAGCCGAAATAGGGTGTTACACCAAGTACAACATGATGGGCATAAGTCATCCTTTTAAACGTTGGTTAGCAAAATTGAAAATCAATAGTTACACCTCCACCAATATACTGGATCTTACTGTATCTTACCCCAAGAGGAATTGAAAGTGAGGCTAAATAGAGAGTTATCACAAACCACCTGCCTTAGGAGTTTTCATTTTCAAAATACCTAAATTTGGCCTGTTACTAGCTGCCTCGCCCATGTCTTACTCGGCCCTTAGCCAACAACCTACTCCATGCCCTAGTCCAGCCTATCATTTAATAGAGTTCCAGGTTGGCTCTAATATCAGTTGTAATGACCCGGCCTAAGTATAAAATGATGAGCATAAGTCATTGCTTTAAAATTTGGTTAACCGAGTTGAAGATCAATAAACACATCCCTAGTAATATATTAGATCTTACCCTCTGAGGTATTAGATGTGAGACAAAATTAGGGTTATTACAATCCACGCACTTTAGAAACTTCTAAGAAATCTTACCCCAGGAGGTATTGGATATGAGATTAAGTTGAAGTTATAATAATCCACTCATCTTAGCAAATTTTGAAGGAATATCTGAATGTCGGTGGAATATAATAACCTCATTTTAGTCCCACATTGTAAGACCTAGCCCGCTAGCCTTGTGATTGATGTTCAGTTTGTTGTTGGCATGATCTAAGTAGCATGCGGTTGGTTCAACTTGATCAGTTTGGTGCTAGAAAGATCTCATTGTGTGTTGTGATCAGTTACGACATTGGTCGTGTCCCCCATCAACTGATGTGTGCATCGGCGTGTGCTTTCGTCGAGCACCAATTACCGGGCCATTGGTTCATGTTGCTTCTTTAAGTTTATTGGTAGCTTAGGGTTGTGCTTGCACGTGTTTCTTGTTGGCTTTTTATTTAGTGCTAGTTTAGAAGTTTAGTTGTTTAGCATGACATTCTTGACATACCTTGATAGCCTTATATGAGCCATAGGAGCTACCTAGACCTACCGATTTACCTTCCCACCTTTTTACCCTCTTTTCCTCCACTTTTCCCCTTTTCGGCCTGAATCTTGCTCTCAACGCCATTGCGCTGAGGTGCTAGGGCCACAACATTGCGTCTGCAAGGAGGGTTCCCTCGCCTCTTTTTCTCCCCTTTCTCCTCTTCCCCTCCCCTTGGCTGCTGCCCCTTGTCCCTTCTTCCAAGCCTTCTCCTCCTCCAAGCCATTCTCCTCCTCCCTTTCTCCTCTTCTTTCCCGTTTCCTCATCCCCGCGAAGTCCACTCCTCCCCTCTTTCATTCTCCATATGATGTGTTTGCATGTAGATCTGGCCTGTTAGGCATCTAGAACATTTTATCATAATGTGTACTTGTAGATCTCGGTGAGATTTTGCTTGGATCATGTCAAAGTTTTGATTTTTTATATAAACATTTTGATTTTTATTTGTTTATTGTAGAAAAAGGCTTGTTTTGGGGTAAAGTTATAACTTTTATCTTCTAATATAATTAATAACAGTTGAAACAAGAAAATAATTAAAACTTTATAATTTTTTGTCAAGTACATGTGACCTTGTTTTGTGTGCAAAAATAGTGAATTAAAAAGAATTAAAATAATAATATTTTAACTTGTATTTAGTCATAAAATGAATGCAGTAAACAATTTGTAAGTTAAATGATAATAATCTTCTTAATTATCTTAATTAGCTAACAAAATAAGATTATTTTAATAATAATAATCTTTATTTAACGGGCATGATTATGAGTTGGATTCGACATCTTTTAAGTTCTCAGGAAATAATATCGCTATGACGAAATTATCATCAAGGTTTGTTTAATTAATTAACCCAACATCTTAAGTTATTTTTCATAATTTTATAAAAATCTTATTTTCGATTAACATGTCATGTATCTCTAGTTAAATTGTATCAAGTCTTTTAGGAATTTTTTTTATTTCATATTAGTTTTAGGTGGAGGTTGAATTCGGAAGTTTATATTATAATGCACTGCAATCTTGTTTCGACTGCTTTAATCATTTTGACAAAGTCTTATGTTGTTTCGCAGGTACACCCAAATTATGAATTGTGATGTAATGCTTAATTTCATGCTTCCCTTTTATGTCATGTCATCTTACTATATATAAAATTGTCTCTATGCCATTGCATGGATATCATCAAAAATAAGAGTTCATTAATGGTTGCATTTTCTAAGGATGTCAACTCCTAAATGCTGTAGTAACCCAATATCTCAAGTTATTTTTCATAATTTTATAAAAATCTTATTTTCGATTAACATGTCATGTATCTTTAGATAAATATTCTTGAGTAATTTGGGAATTTTTTTATTTCGTATTAGTTTCACTTGCAGGTTGAATTCAGAAGTTTATATTTTAATGCAGAGCGATCTTGTCTCGACAACTTTAATCATTTTGACAAAGTCTTATGTTGTTTCCCAGGTGCACCCGTATTATGAATTGTGATGTAATGTTTAATTTCATGCTTCCCTTCTCTGTCATGTCATCTTACTATATATAAAATTGTCTCTATGCCATTGCATGGATATCATCACAAATAAGAGTTCATTAATGGTTGCATTTTCTAAGGATATCATCTCCTAAATACTGTAGTAACCCAACATCTCAAGTTAATTTTCATAATTCTATAAAAATCTTATTTTTGATTAACATGTCATGTATCTTTAGTTAAATTGTCTCAAGTCTTTTGGGAATCTTTTTTATTTCGTATTAGTTTCAGGTGCAGGCTAAACTCGGAAGTTTATAATATAATGCAGAGCGATCTTGTCTCGACAACTTTAATCATTTTGACAAAGTCTTATGTTGTTTCGCAGGTGCACCCGAATTATGAATTGTGATGTAATGTTTAATTTCATGCTTCCCTTCTATGTCATGTCATCTTACTATATATAAAATTGTCTCTATGCCATTACATTGATATCATAAAAAATAAGAGATCATTAATGGTTGCATTTTCTAAGGATATTACTTCCTAAATACTGTAGTAACCCAACATCTCAAGTTATTTTTCATAATTTTATAAAAATCTTATTTTCGATTAACATGTCATGTATCTCTCGTTCAATCGTCTCAAGTCTTTTGGGAATTTTTTTATTTCGTATTAGTTTCAGGTGCAGGTTGAATTCGGAAGTTTATATTATAATGCAGTGCAATCTTGTCTCGACAGCTTTAATCATTTTGACAAAGTCTTATGTTGTTTCGCAGGTGCACCCGAATTAAAATTGTTATGTAATGTTTAATTTCATGCTTCCCTTCTATGTCATGTCATCTTACTATATATAAAATTGTCTCTATGCCATTGCGTGGATATCATCACAAATAAGAGTTCATTAATGGTTGCATTTTCTAAGGATATCATCTCCTAAATACTGTAGTAACCCAACATCTCAAGTTATTTTTCATAATTTTATAAAAATCTTATTTTCGATTAACATGTCATGTATCTCTAGTTAAATTGTATCAAGTCTTTTAGGAATTTTTTTATTTCATATTAGTTTTAGGTGGAGGTTGAATTCGGAAGTTTATATTATAATGCACTGCAATCTTGTTTCGACTGCTTTAATCATTTTGACAAAGTCTTATGTTGTTTCGCAGGTACACCCAAATTATGAATTGTGATGTAATGCTTAATTTCATGCTTCCCTTTTATGTCATGTCATCTTACTATATATAAAATTGTCTCTATGCCATTGCATGGATATCATCAAAAATAAGAGTTCATTAATGGTTGCATTTTCTAAGGATATCAACTCCTAAATACTGTAGTAACCCAATATCTCAAGTTATTTTTCATAATTTTATAAAAATCTTATTTTCGATTAACATGTCATGTATCTTTAGTTAAATTGTCTCGAGTATTTTGGGAATTTTTTTTATTTCGTATTAGTTTCACGTGCAGGTTGAATTCGGAAGTTTATATTATAATGCAGAGCGATCTTGTCTCGACAACTTTAATCATTTTGACAAAGTCTTATGTTGTTTCGCAGGTGCACCCGAATTATGAATTGTGATGTAATGTTTAATTTCATGCTTCCCTTCTATGTCATGTCATCTTACTATATATAAAATTGTCTCTATGCCATTGCATGGATATCATCACAAATAAGAGTTCATTAATGGTTGCATTTTCTAAGGATATCATCTCCTAAATACTGTAGTAACCCAACATCTCAAGTTAATTTTCATAATTCTATAAAAATCTTATTTTCGATTAACATGTCATGTATCTTTAGTTAAATTGTCTCAAGTCTTTTGGGAATCTTTTTTATTTCGTATTAGTTTCAGGTGCAGGTTAAACTCGGAAGTTTATAATATAATGCAGAGCGATCTTGTCTCGACAACTTTAATCATTTTGACAAAGTCTTATGTTGTTTCGCAGGTGCACCCGAATTATGAATTGTGATGTAATGTTTAATTTCATGCTTCCCTTCTATGTCATGTCATCTTACTATATATAAAATTGTCTCTATGCCATTACATGGATATCATAAAAAATAAGAGATCATTAATGGTTGCATTTTCTAAGGATATTACTTCCTAAATACTGTAGTAACCCAACATCTCAAGTTATTTTTCATAATTTTATAAAAATCTTATTTTCGATTAACATGTCATGTATCTCTAGTTAAATCGTCTCAAGTCTTTTGGGAATTTTTTTATTTCGTATTAGTTTCAGGTGCAGGTTGAATTCGGAAGTTTATATTATAATGCAGAGCAATCTTGTCTCGACAGCTTTAATCATTTTGACAAAGTCTTATGTTGTTTCGCAGGTGCACCCGAATTATGAATTGTGATGTAATGTTTAATTTCATGCTTCCCTTCTATGTCATGTCATCTTACTATATATAAAATTGTCTCTATGCCATTGCATGGATATCATCACAAATAAGAGTTCATTAATGGTTGCATTTTCTAAGGATATCATCTC
>JAURVB010002414.1:0-16590 GCA_033002965.1 Piper betle | reverse complement strand
AAGCTAGGAATATACAAATTTTGTTCTAGATTAAGTACAAAGCCAAAACTTAAAATAAGTCTACATGTCCTGATAACTTTTATATGTGAATGGTTGTTAGAATAGATGCTTTGTTCACTTTCTATTGGTTTCCTTTAGTTTAAGAAACCTTGTACAATATTCAAAATATAGAATGTATAACCATAATCAATCTACTAAGTATTATGACAAATATTAACTATATTAGATTTAATAGACAAATAAGATGAGATTATGTTTCATCTTAAGCCATGCCTTGTGCTTATGACAATCCTTCCTTATATGTCTATTTTTCTTACAAAAGAAACATTTGGATTCCTTTTGTCATTAAAATTGATGGTCTTTTGCCTTTCCATTTATATGCTTGACTTTCTTTCTTGCCTTTTCTATGAGTTACCATGTGTATACTTTCACCCATATCATGAATTAATCTCCCTTCTTCTTGAACATACATAGGGGTGGGCGTGGACGTCTGAATTTGTCCGTCTGTCTGATGTCCGAAGTATGTTCGACCAAATTTGACGGACCGAATTTGACCAAACATGCACATTTTTTTGTCTGACTAAGTGCCCAATATTTAATAACAAACTTGTATGATCCATCTTCGAAAAAATATATCACATTATAAACATAATGTAAAACCAGTGATCTGAGTTAGGGTTTTATGCTTACGAACCGATCGGTTCAATCGTCAGTTCAAGTCGAGTATGTTTTAGAATATGTGTACTGAGTTGACGCTAGTCGGCTGTACGAGCCATGAGGGTCATACGTACCCAAGTATATGATGATAACATCATGAATACAACAGAAAAGAATGAGTTATCAAAATATATAAGAGTATGCCAATTATTTTTTTATTTTATATATAGTTGATCGTGAAATTAGTTTAGGCCATTTACCGCGTTAGGACGCGTTACGGGGAATTTGGGTGGGTTATTAGTTATAGAATGTCATTATGATGTTGTAGTGTTTATTTTATTTTATGGATTTTTTTCTGATTTTATGGATTTTTTTTAGGATTTATTCCGAGTTAGTTATTATTATTGACTCGAGACATTGACGAGTCAAGTCTTATTTACGATATTGCCATCAATCAAACCTCCGACCCATTTTCTCTTCCCCGTCCAAACCGCGCCGCCCCCTTGTGTGGTCGCTGCCGTCGCCGCCGCTGCGTCGCCCGGCTACCGATCGTCGCCGCCAGGCCCCGCCGCGGCATTGCCGTGATGCCCCAAGTGCCCCCGCCGTCGCCCGGCCTCCACGATGCCGGAATCTCTGCTTGTCATCGATTCTGCCGCCGTCGCCGCCGCGTCGCCCTGCCGCCGATCGTCGCCGCTAGGCCCCGCCGCGGCGTTGCCGTGATGCCCCGAGCGCCCCCGCCGCGGCGTTGCCGTGATGCCCCCAGCGCCCCCACCGTTGCCCGGCCTCCACAACGCCAGAATCGCCGCTCGTCGTCAATTCCGCCGCCGATACCCTCTGCTCGCGTCGTCGATTCTGCCGCCAGCGACCGTCGCCGCGGCCGTCCAGTCACTGCTTTGACATTGCCAACCCTCCTACGGCGGCAGGCGACGACGGAGGTAGCGGCTGCAGAGGCGGCGGCAGAGAGGGTTTGGTCTGTCTGCGGACACTGCTTGGGCCCGACGGACAATTCGATGTCCGAAGTCGGTCGGACAAATTTTGTCCGACGAAATTTCGGACAGACGCGAACAATAATTCCTCCGATGTCTGTCTGACTGATGCCCACCCCTAAACATACATCATTAGAAATTAATTTATTTACCATTTTTTCCTTCTGTGTGTTATAAGTTATTTTAAAAAATTGCACTCATATAGGAGAGAGTTAAAGGATGAAATGCACTAAAAAAGATTGATAAATCTCAATCTTCAGAGACTTAAGCTAAGAAACATTGCCTCCATTTCCATGTTGTGGTTACATGCACCACGGACGGTGGCGAGCTTTATTGATGACAAATTTTCATCAGGGTACTAACCAATGATTTGTTTGAAATCTCAAACTGTTGATTAATAACCTTTTTATAATCATTGACAAACTCACATTCAGGAATTAACCCATGAATAATAGTTGCAATGCAAGACTTAATGAATATTAAACTCAAGTGATATGATCGCTCCCAACATTCATACAATAAATTCTTGCTTTGAGTTATATAGTCAGTAGGAACTGGAGGCTTAACATTACGAAGAGCATAGTCAAGGTCCATGTACCCCAAATGAAAGACTTTCTCTCTCCATTCCTTATAATTATGATCACTACTTAAATAGGTAACTTCAGATTTATCATCAGAAATTATCAAAGATGAAATAATTACAAGAAATATATAATCATACTTACTATCACAAATATTGAGGTATATTATATACTATCACTACAATTGTATGTTTACCAATGTAAACATATTAAAATGAATCAATATGTCATTAAAATCTACTTGTAGGGAAAGACTTTAATATGAAATAGATTCATGTACTACTCTCAATGATAAAACTAGAAAAATATTAAATATCTCTCAAATCCTATGGGCTAATTAAGAAGCATAAATATTTTCTATTTTACCCTAATTAAATAATTTTTTTAATAACCTCCCCTGTAGGGTAAAATTATCATAATCACAATCTTTAGTTAGAATTTGATTTATTAAAATCCATACGTGATCTATATATTCATTTTATGTATATTTTATCTTAATTAAAGATATTACAGCTACTTTTCAATTAATTTATAATACATTGATCACTTAACATCAACACTAATATATTTAAATTATCATGTAATATTTAAATATTTAACTTGCATATGCATGACATACATAAAGATATAAATAACTCA
Source organism: Piper betle (assembly GCA_033002965.1). Classification (NCBI taxonomy): domain Eukaryota; kingdom Viridiplantae; phylum Streptophyta; class Magnoliopsida; order Piperales; family Piperaceae; genus Piper; species Piper betle. The sequence continues at coordinate 13,727 of JAURVB010002414.1, read as the reverse complement.
AAATTACACTCAATCGCATGCACAATAATAAAAGAATATCTCATAATTGGGTTCGAAGAGTCTTTGGACATCATATTAACAATTTGGACATCACTTAAACATTTTAAATAATTCATGCACATGTTAACTTTATTGTCTAAACATAATCAAGTGGGCGTATAGATAGCTATATGAACCAAAATAATTCGATCAATGTTATGTCCATGGTTAGACTATGTATAGTCCATAAAATTAATCGGATAGTTCATGGCTAAAACACAGTGTATAGATGGTTTATTGATCTGATGTAATCCATTTAACCAATGGAATGAGTAAACCCAAGAACTTAAAATAAACGGCTAATAATTAAAATAAATTTTAGGACCACTTTTAGAACAACACAAAGTTTAGTAGTTTCAAACCAAGTAATGAACCCTTAATTGACATAAATAAATTCCACACACGAGTAATGATATAGTTAAATGGGTCAATATAATAACAATCTATAAGAAAGTTACAAACTCATCTGTTATAATAACTAAAAAGATTAAAAAACCCATAGAAATGCATAATGATCTTTTTTCTCTAAGAGTATCATCTTCTCTACTGGCAGTTACAAAATAATTACCTTTCCCCTCCAATGAAAAATTGCAAAAATTTGAAAAGATATTAATAGGAGACATTGGGGGAATAAATTGACCACAAAAATATGTAATAAACTTATAAAGTTTCTATTTATTAAATCGTTATTTATATATAATCTCTATAATATGATATAAACGACAAAATTAGAATGGCTATGACCCCAATAGTAAAACAATTTAAGCCAATTATGTAAGCAATATACATTGAAATCGAACAAAAAAAATAATCTTTTAACAACGATTGTAAATGTCTAATAAATTGATAAAATTGACAAGATTTCACTAGTAAAAAGTTTTTACCAGAAAGAAAAATTTCACCGACGATTGATTCTAATACCAAATATAAATCATTAATAAATATTTATAATAAACAAACCATTTCACCTATCACGATGATTTATACAAATACTGTTAAAATCTTCCGATCTGATACTTCTGATGGCAGGCATAAACAAAAAATTGCCTAGGAATCCCAATTAAAAAACCGTCTTTATAACTTCTCACGTCAAAAAATTATAAGAATAACTTCTCTGTAACGAGTTGATAAGTGCCAGTGCTTGAGTTGGTTGATAAGTGTACGGAAAATCGCATGCTTGGTCGACGGGAGATTGTCGATGGGAAGGTATGCGTGTCCTTGCTCCCGCTCCCCGTTACGAGATCTTTGTCTTTCTCCTGGTTGGATTTTTGGTGATGAACTCCTGCTCTGTCTTTTTTGGCAGGCTGGTAAGTATGTATGGTTGACGTACAAGGAAGTATATGACGTAGTTCCGAAAGTTGGCAACTCGATTCGTACTCGTGGTGTGGAGCTGATGAGTTCGCAAGATTTTGGAGTTGTGTTTAACTCGTATATATACGTACTGGTTGTCGGTAGGAGTGTGATAGTTGGTCAATGAGAAACTTGAAGTTTTAGCGTGATGATGCGGATTCGTTTGTACAGGGAGGCCGGTGTTGTATATATGGTGCTAACTGCCCCGAGTGGATAATGACTATGCAGGTAGTTTATTTGCTTTTACTGGGGTATTAGCTATCTTTGTTCTTCTGAGTAGAGCAACTGATATGGCTTCCGTCTGGGGTCTACATCTCTCGTTATCTAAGTTTCACTGATGTGTACTCTGCAGGCTTGCAATGCACACGGAGTCTATTGTGTTCCCTTGTATGATACGCTTGGTATGTTATCTAATTGACTTTGGTCATTTCATTCACTTGTTTTTTAGGTGATGAATATGGTGTTGCCCTCGAGGGACTGAGAATGTGTTACTTACCAACCTAACTTCTTTATTTTTTGGGGTTATTGCAAAATTGAAGTAAAGTGATATTTTTTTCAACCCTAACTATCCAGTGTGAATTACTGTTGTAGGTGCTGGTGCTGTTGAGTTTATCATATGCCATGCCGAAGTTTCAATTGCTTTTGTCGAGGAGAAAAGATTGCTGAGGTATTAATATTCAGCATGGCCTGTTCTTGTGCAGAAAACTAACTGCTCAGAATGAACTCCTAGGAAGTTATTTTAACTTTATCACTGCTGTTAAAGGTTTTTTTATTTGTATGGGTTATAGGTTCTCAAGACGTTGCCTAACACAAATAGTGTTTTGAAAAGTAAGTATGATATAACTTTTTGACATTCATTGCATAGAATGTATGACTAATATTTTCAATGCAGCTATCGTAAGTTTTGGCAAGGTTACTGCTGAACAGAGGAGGGAAACTGAGAAATTTGGTGTTGCTATGCATTCTTGGGATAAATTTTCATTGGCGGTCAGTGAACTGCTTCTATTCTTATGGTCTTTTTCCCCTTTTGTCTGCAGCCTTCTCGTAATTAACTCAAATTTGATACGTCATGAAAAGTAGAGATATATGTCTGCAGTCCTGTGTGCATCAGACAGTTCTTTGCTGTAGCCACATACTATATACCTTGTAGCTCTAAATTAAACTTTTACATTTTGTTGTTTTTTGCTCCTCAATGAATACTGTGCAGTGGACGACAATTCATTTTTCTGTTATATTATAGCTCATGTTGTGGTATAGTCGGTTGACATGCTAAAATGTATAGGGTTGATTATTTACATGTTGGCACTATGAACTGCTGATAATTTTTTATTTTAATTTTGAAGATGTTACTCTTTGCATATTTTACGCACCCTCTACTTGTTTAACACTTCAATATTTGCATGCTCATAATAATCACATCTCATTACCCCGCTCTCTCCTAAGAATATGCACATCTGTCATCTGCATTTTATACTTGTTTTATTTTTCTTTCATCAGAGATGGAATTGTTTTCAATTAACCATGTTGGTTTGGACTTTTGCTTTACTGAAATTGTATAAGCAATTGGATATATTGAAGTTAGATTGAGTTTTACAGGGTGAAGGAACCCACTTTGATCTCCCAGAGAAAAATAAAGATGACATATGCACTATAATGTATACGAGTGGTACTACTGGTGATCCTAAGGGGGTACTGCTATCTAATAGAAGTATTATTACTCTTATTGCTGGAGTGGAACGGTTTCTAGGTAGTGTCAATTCTGGTTTTTTTAATTTGATACCCTCCAATGGTATGAAAGAGTTTACATGGATAGTAATCATGGTACTTTGTCTATTTGAATTTCATAACGTATATTGTTAATTGAATTTCAGGTGAGTATAAAAGATGTATACATGTCATATCTACCTCTAGCCCATATATTTGACCGGGTGATTGAGGAATTTTTTATTTCTGTGGGTGCTCAAATAGGATTTTGGAGAGGGGTAAGTTTCAAGAACTAAATTTTATTTCTTTGGGGAATTCAATATTGAAAATCATGGAATGTGCCTTTAGGATGTCAAACTGTTGGTTGAAGATATAGGGGAGCTAAAGCCTACCATCTTCTGTGCTGTTCCACGTGTTCTTGATTGTATTTATAATGGTATTCTCTTTTCTTGTAACCACCAAGGAAATTGTGTTATATTGTAATTTCAAATTCTTAACTTATGGGACAAAGTTACCTCGCTGTTGGATTCAGTACATGCTTCATCTATGATTTTATCACATTTTATTTTTCTTATTCAAACCCAGGTTTGACTGAAAAGATTGCCAAAGGAGGCATGCTGAAGAATACATTATTTAATGTTGCATATGCTTAGTAAGTTTTTGTTTCACCTTCTAAATTTTGATTGTCGGTAGCAACTTTTTCTCCCCTTCCAGCTCATGAAAACAATTTTGAAGAAACAGACTCAATTCAAGCCATCATTTTTAGGAATATTTAAAGAATAAGCAATTTTCTCTATTTATGTTAACTAATTATGCCATTGATATCATTTGTTGAATGTGGAACCAACATTTGAAAGGTAATTTACTGTATTAGCTGGATGCATTTGTTCTGTTTAGAAATGATATCATTGTATTGTTTATTATTCTGAATTTGAATCTGTCAATGGCTCTGAATAAAGGCTTGTGCTTTCCTATGTGTTGTTTTGCTTTAATTATCGATTGGCTTTCTGCCGTGTTATTGTTGTCAGATAGATCATGAATGTTTTTGTTCTGTTGCACGGTGAAAATTTGATTTTATAAATGATGCAGCAAAAGGTAGAACATGCAGAAAGGAATCAAACATGATGAGGCAGCTCGATTTTTTGATAAGCTTGTTTTCAGTAACGTAATGCAAACATTTTATGGACAATTTTTTAAAATGTTTCAATGTTAATATTTCTTTCTTTTCTCTTTGAACTCCGGTTCCTGATTCTTTTAGGTCAAACAAGGACTTGGGGGTAATGTAAGACTAATTCTCTCTGGTGCTGCTCCTCTTGCAACACATGTGGAAGCTTATCTTCAGGTGGTGACATGTTCACATGTATTGCAAGGATATGGTAAAGTTCGCAGGGGGGTAGAAGTCAGAAATAGCACATATTGACATGCATTTTTCATCTCCATATAAGCATTAAAGCCTCATTTGGTTTTGGATCACATAAAGTACCTTTTGTATCAAATGACAATTTGCATAATTATGTGCCTCTGCCTTCCAGTACAATGACGTGTCTTTTCTCTCTTTATTTTTTTTGTTTTGTCGTTATAGGTTTGTTAGTTGGCTTGCTTATGTTATTAGAAGTTGACAAACAGGTATAAGTTTGGAGTTGTTGTATTCTGCTTTAAGTTAATCATCAAAGATAGTGTGAGGATAAAATCTGAGGCTTTGGTCATACCCTACTCCTTGTGTTTCTTCTTCATGTTATCATTCCTAGTCTTTTATTGAAGTTGATATACTGTACAAACGTGGAGACTGGTGGTTGATGCGAAATTTGCTTTGATTGCAGGTTTGACTGAAACCTGTGCAGGGACTTTGTGTCACTGCCAAATGAACATTTAATGATTGGAACAGTTGGCCCTCCTGTTCCAAATGTTGACGTTCGTTTAGAATCTGTACCAGAGATGGGGTATGATGCAAATGCAAGCACACCACGTGGAGAAATCTGTATCAGGGGTGATACCCTTTTCTCTGGATACTACAAACGTGAAGATCTCACAAAAGAGGTTCTTGTGGATGGCTGGTTTCATGCAGGTTTTACTTTGTATTAATCTTGTTACCTGATGAATAAATGTGGTGAATGGTTTGTTATGCCATTAACTGAACCTGCTATGTTTCAATGATTAAGATGACCGTTCTCTGCTTGATGACGCAGGCGATGTCGGCGAGTGGCAACCAAATGGAACAATGAAAATTATTGACAGGAAAAAGAATATATTTAAGCTTGCACAGGGAGAATATGTAACAGTTGAAAATTTGGAAAATATTTATGGTCTTGTTTCTGAAATTGACTCGGTATGACCTTGCCTTCTGGCTGATTTATGTTTGTTTTTCTTTATAACTTGTGCATTTAACAGTCATATTTAACAAGTTATTTAGCTACTGGTGCTTGGTTGAACTGTGCAAAATTTAGACTCCTTACATCTAATTGAATCTTCAGATTGGGTATACGGCAACAGCTTTGAGTCATTCCTTGTTGCTGTCATTAATCCCAACAAGGATGCTCTTGAGTGCTGGGCTAGAGACAACGGGATTTCTGGATTTAGCCTCTATTTGCGAAAATCCGAAAGCGAAGGAGTTCATTCTTGGGGAACTCAGCAAGACTGCGAAGGCTCAGAAGGTAGTGTGATGGAAGAAAATTTTTATTAATTATCTGCTTAAGTTGGGTGATATGGATGCTACCTCATATTTTATAAAAACTGTCTTACAAAAATTTTCCATGTACGTTTTATGCTGAAAGTATGACTCGTGTATGTCAGTTGAAAGGATTTGAATTTCTGAAAGCCGTTCATCTTGATCCTGTACCTTTTGGCATGGAGTGCGACCTTCTTAACTCCCACGTACAAGAAGAAGCGTCCTCAGTTGCTGAAACATTACCAGGTTGGACTCTAGTCCTTAACAAATTTTTTTATTTTATTTTATTTTAATGGATTGGAGTTTCTTTTAGTAAATAACTCTGCCTATGCTTCCAGTGTATTGCTTCTCTTAAATTGCTTGATCTCTTTCATTGGTTTTTCCCATGACCCATCAAAATTTTGCCATTTATTCTCACTGGTTCCTAGACCTTATCCCTATCCCTATCCCTATCCCTATCCCATCAAAAGTTTATTTTGCAGCTTTGCTCTGTGAAGTGTGAATTTATGTGTTCACGCTTGTTGTAAATAATTGGAATTGGGTACATGAATCCTATTCCTACCAATAGCAGTCTACTACGGCTTTATTTTGGCTGTAGATAAGGAGTCTACAATCTTGCATCCTCAGTTGTGAGGAATGAATGTGACGGAATTAATGCTTTAGGCAGTCACTTTTTCTGAAATTCGATGTGGAAATGTGGTGTCTTTTGTATAGGAGTGAAATTGTCAATTGGTATCAAGTTTCAGATATTTGATAGTTTATCGACTGCTTACAGAAATCTTTACTGCTTTGTGCATTTGCAGAGTGTCATTGATCAAATGTACAAAAATGCGAAGTGAGGAAATGTTCCAGAGCTCATGGTTAGAGATCGCATACCAAAGTCATCAAAGTGCTAATTTTCTTTTATTTGATTTATTTTTCTGTCTATATTTCTTCTGAGAGACATCAGATAAAAAGGTGTTTTTTTTCTCTCTGTAGATAACATTTTAGTCTATTTTATTGTATACGTCGGTATAAGCTTATGCAAGTGAATGAGAACGGCACACTTGCGTAGTAAACTTTTTCTCAATTCTCATGACATGGCTAGGTGAAAAGTTAAACATTTGCAGCATCCATGGTTGCATAAATCGGAATCGGAATCGGAATCGGTTTTCCCGTGAATCGGAATCGGAATCGGAATCGGTCTGAATCGGCCAGGAATCGGTTCAGTTGAATCGGTTCAAATCGGTCCTATACAAAAATTTGCCAACTTAGTTCAAAAATACCTGAAATACATAATTATATAATTTTTCAACATAAATACACAAATTCAAGTATTTATACAACAATCACAAAGGTATGTAATTATAACAATACAACGGTAGAGTCATACCTGAAAGAACAAATAAGAACATACCTGAAAGAATATACTCTTTATATAATTCAAATAAGAGCAAACCTGAAAAATATACTCTTTATGTAATGAACACAATTTTATATAATTACATACCTAAAAGAGCATCACAATTTATCACAATTTCCACAATATCATAAGTATATACACAATGTTCATATATCATCATCTGTGTTCTATCAAATAATAACAACAAGACATTAATACAAGTCCAAAAAATAAATGTTCAACACAATTTTACACAGGGCTTAATACTAAATCATCTAAGTCATCATCTGAATCATCTTCGGAGTCCGAGTCATTATCACCAATCGGAATAGTAGAACTATCATCTGCATTAACACGAGACCCCTGCGTAAAAGGAGGCATAGAACTCCCACTCATATGAAGTCCCTCAGGTTCAGGAGGCAAAGACAAATTTTGTTGGGAGTCAATATGTACATCAATATCAATATTTTGTCCACTAGGAAGAGGAGGCAAAGAAAAACCATCAGACGTAGAAGAACACGATCCAATTGCAGTTTTTAATGTGTTGCCACTTTCATTTGCTAGAAAGGCTTCTTCATCTGCACCATCATTGTTGCCAACATTGGTACCAAAGAAATCATCCTGTATAAAAAAAGTCATACCCTATTCATTTCAATTCAAAAAAATTCATACACAAAATCATGAATGTGATGTAAGGTTTATTTAAACATACCGATGGGGATGGGTTGTCCCGTTCTCCAACCCACTCATCTAACGAGTCTTCTAAACTCAAATGTTCACTAACTGCATCATATTTATGCCTCCACCTCAACTCGTTTTCTTTGACCCGCATGTTATAATGAACATATACAAGATCATTTACTCTCTTCCTTGCAAGTCGATTTCTTTTTTGGTATGTACTTGGTCAAAAGTGCTCCAATTACGTTCACAGCCCGATGATGATGAAGTTTGACTAAGTATTCTAATAGCTAATTTTTGTAGTTCAGGGCAGCTTATACCATGTTGCTCCCACCATGATGCTACATTTGATAAATTGATTTACTTATAAGCTTGCAATAAATATGAAATCTGGAGAAAGGTGGATTTTACCTGGGTGGAGGACTTTTCTATTGGTAATGGCAAGAGAATGTCCAAAATCTCCTTTTGCAGATACAAAATCGGACCACTACAAAATATTAAAACAAAATGAATCATCATATTTAGTTATACATAAACATTTATATATAAAAATTAAAAATAATAGTATCTTAACCTGCAAAGATGCCATGGATCGAGCTACCTCATTGACTTCCAAACGACAAATGACATCATTGAATGCACGATACACCTCACTTGGCTACAAAATTATTCCCCATCAAACACAAGCAATATGAAATTGTTAAAAAAATCATAAAAGGTATGTAAGTCAAATAAGAGCATACAATGTTTGAGTGAGGGCGATAACGGGTTTGAGGATTAAGCATATATGCTGCAGCATGAAGAGGATGACAAAATTGATTCGCCCATCTCTTGGTGATGATATCAACAAATAACTTGTATCGTTCGACTTTCATGCCATGTACCTCTTTTATTTTTTCGATAGTCTTTTGCATTTCATCGTAAACAAATGGCATCGAAGGTCTTTCATCACTATCCACCAATCTCAAAAATCGAACAAGTGGCTCAATTGTTTTATGCACAAATTCCATCTTCTTCCAAAAATGTGCACTCAAGATAATATTTTCAGCTGCTATTCCATCCTCATCTTTTGCAAACTTCGATGATGAATACATTTCAGAAACAAACATCTTTTTCAGAGCCTGCTTGTGCTCCAGGAAACTAGCAATCGTCAAAAAATGAGTAGCAAATCGAGTTGCCCCAGGTCTCACCAATTCATGTCCATTTGTGAAATTATTCCTCATAAGAGCCAACAACCATGAGTGGTTGTATATAAGTTTGGTGACTTTCTGTGCATTCATAATACATGTTCCAACTTTCTTAATTTTTGCAAAGTCTTTCAGCATCAAGTTTATACAATGGGCAGCACATGGAGTCCAAAATAGATGTGGTCTCTTCTGTTCTAGCATCTTCCCTGCAGCTTTGTATGCCGACGCGTTATCAGTGATAACCTGCACAACATTTTCCTCCCCAACTTCTTCAACTACTTTATCCAGTAAACTAAATAAATACGTAGCATCCTTTTTTTATCTGAAGCATCCACTGATCCAAGGAAATACATTCCTCTTGGGCAGTAAACTAGAAAGTTGATCAAAGTTTTACCGGATTGATTGGTCCACCCGTCAGACATAATAGAACAGCCTGTTGTCTTCCAAGTTAATTTTATATCCTCTAAACTAGCATTTATGGAAGCCACTTCAGCAGTAAGAAGATTGCCTGACAAAGAATGTCTGCCCGGAGGTTTGATCCCTTGATTACCATATTTACCTACCACATCAATCATTTTCTGAAAGTAAGGCGAGTCTACAACATGGAAAGGAATGGCACAATGATAGAAGAATCGAGCAATGGCTGTGTGGAAGTGCTCTTTTGCTTTCTTTTCTATTGCCGTAGATAATCTCATTTGACCCGATGTGTTCTTCTTTTCACTTTTAAAAATAGGTGCCTTCCTCTTCGTATTTGACTTAGAGCACCTAACACTTTGCTCCCGAACTTCCATCTCTTCCATATCTGAGTCATTCAAACCATATGACCCTATTTCTTCTCTAATCTTTTGTTTTTCTTTCTTGGCCTTTTCCACACCTTTGAAATAATCTTTCATTTTTTGTGCATCTGCTTCAGGAACTTTTTTACAAGCTGCAACATTTCCTTTGAGTCCAGCAATATGTTGCTTGAAGCGATATATCCCTCCACTTATGGTTTTTCCGCAAAAGTTACAAATAACTTGCTTCTTAGATGCATCAAGTGGTGTGCCATATTCCCATCCAAAATCCATCTTCCCTGTGACTGACATCTCGAAATTTTGATAACTTCAAATGACTCTGTAGTTAAATTTGCAGCAAACTGAACACGAAGGCAAAGACAATTAACTGCAAAAACCGTCAATTACAGTTCCTAAAAACCCTACCATATCAACACTAGCACACCAAAAAAATTCATCATCAATCTAACCACTACCAAGCAAATTTTCAAGACTTCCAAGCTATATTAGCACATCACAATTTGCATATCACGATTTGTACATAGCACATATTCGCACATCACAATTTGCACTTCATATTAATCAATTAGAACATCATAGATAACAATTTACACCTCACAATATTCAATTTCAATAAAAAAATCTAAACCAAGAAGACATTCTAGGTTGTTCAAGAGAAGGCCTAAGAAAATTCCATTCCGTTCTGTCAACTGCTCCATTAGCATATGCAGAAGTGCTTAAATTCTCCATGCCCATGAACTCCACTCAACTCGACTTCAAAAACTCTCGTATCAAGAGATTAGGACTTTGCTGAAAGTGTAAAACACCACTAAGCAAGAGACCCACCCAAAGCATGCACATTTTGAGGAGCAATTCATAACTCTAGGTACAGGGAAATCACGAGGATGGCCATCAGTTTGCGAGATAAACAGAAACAACAGAAGACGAGTCTATCCCAACAAACAACTAAGCCCCGAATAAGCACTAAAACAACAAATCGATGAAAATGCACACTTTGCATGCAAGAATAGATAAATAGGCGCTCAATTCGATAACACAGATCATGCAATTACGACAGATAACACAGATCCAATTACATAAATAGTCGCTCAATTCGATAACACAGATCATGCAATTCTTCTTCCACACATACATAAATAGGCGCTCAATTCTAGATTTCTTCTTCTTCCACCTTATCCTGAAATCTGATAACACAGATCCAATTACCTCAATTCCACTCCATTATAGACGCTCAATTTACCAGATCATGCAATAATAAAAACAATACAATACAATAAGCCATAAGGAGGAGCCAAAAAAAAAAAAACAGCAACAACAACACAAAATTAAACGTTTTTAACATCCGAATGACGGTGATTGTTTACCTGGTCCACACGCAGCAACATTTCCCCATCAACTTATTCAAAATTCACATGCAGCAACATGGAAATGTCAAAACGAAAACGCGATTTTTTTACCTCGAATTAGTCCGAATGACGGTGGCGGAATCGCGGCGGAGGGCGGAGCTGAGGACGGCGGCAGCGCGGCGGAGGGCGGAGCTGAGGACGGCGGCAGACCGGCGGAGGGCGGCGGAGGGAACGCGGCGGCGGAATACAGGGGAGAGGGGTTTGATTTAGGTTTTTAAAATCTAAATTACCATTTTACCCATGCTTAAATAATTTAATCAAAATCATACCTAGGGTATTTTGGTAATTTTGTAAAAAAACCGATTCCGATTTAAATCGGCCGATTCCGATTCCGATTTAAATCGGTCGGAATCGGCCGAAAATCGCCGATTCCATACCCGATTCGGGGCCGACCGATTCGGCCCCGAAATCGGATCGGCGCGACGCCGATCCGATTTAAATCGGCCGATTCCGCACGGAATCGGCCGATTCCTGCATCTATGGCAGCATCATTTGCATTTCTAAATCATTATTCATTTACTCTCGCTCTTCAGTTTTCACCATTTAGCGAGTTTACTCACATCGAAGTGTCTGGTTTGCAAATGTGTGACATGCATGTAGTTATAATTAGTGGTCATCAATAACATAATAAGTTGGATTCAATATTTTTAAAACTGAATATTTTAAAAATCGTATAGGTGACCATACCGGATATTTACGCGGTATGTGGTATACTTGGTTTAAATGTTTGTAACTGAGATGAACTAGATTGAATTTTATTTAACTATATTAATATGTATTAAGTAAATAATATTATTAAAAAAATTGATGTAGCCTAGCGATTTAGTGTCATGCTTTGGGGCTACGTCTGACCCTTATTTGAGCTATCACATAATAGTTCCACATAGTTCCTAAAACAAATCCATACCCCTCTTGATTCTTTATATATACAGCCAAAAATAAAAATTGAAGTGTCTAAAAACTGTTAAAAAGTTGTGGTATTTGGAAGGTATCATACCGCGGTTTGGGTGAAAATTGGGTTTAAATGGATGTATAGTATTTACATGCTGAATCGGACCGGTTTAGTAGGTCGGATTGGCCGAGCCGATTTTTACAACACTGGTTGATCAGATCTTGCATGACATTCTCCAAATCGATTATTACGCCTTCAATAACTTCATCTCATGGCAGTATATAAATTTAGGTTTTCGAACATAGAAGCTTGGAGCATTTTAAATTTGAACAACTAAACGCTAAATTCAATTTTTGATTTGCGAGAAACCTGCTGGTAAATTAAAGTCCCAGAAGATGTGTCTGGTAGATGACTCTTGACATTGTAACTTGAAAACAGTACCATACACCATGATTAAGGTTTGTGGACATAATTTTTTGTTATCCTCGTTTCGTCGCTAATCCTTTCCAAGCTATATGAATCATAACTAAATAAAATTTCCTATCCATCTACTTTTTGAGCAGTAAATAAATGCTGTACAATTATAAATTATATTTGTTTGAAAGGCAATAAATGTTTTGTATTTATCAGAGGAAAATCATTAAAAACACCAGCAAACAGCACTACCACACACAATGTCTAATTTTTTTGCTTGTAGCTAGTAATGTAATAATGTATGTGGTACTAAGTTGGCACTGTGAGTAAATTTGGGGATTTGTGGTCCATCGAGAAGCCTATATTTTTTTTTGAGTTGATTTTGTCTATTTATGTTTCCTCACTAATGTGAATAGTAATATAATAAAACATTGAAAGATAAAAAATTCATATGGTTTGTACTGACCAAAGTGGTTTACACTTTTTAGAATGCTATTTGTGACATGTATATAGGCTAATATGAAAGCCTTATTCTATAAACTAGCGTTTAAATTAAGAGAGGCCTATAACATCTTTTGCAAGTCTTTTTGGGGGTCCAAAGGGCCTAATAATGGTATCAGAGGCTGGTTGTGGTTGTTTCCTTTCATTGTCGCCTAGGTTGTTATTTCCTTTCATTGTCGCCTAGGTTGTGGTTGTTTCCTTTCATTGTTGCCCAATAGTGGTATCAAAGGCTAGTTGTGGTTGTTTCCTTTTATTATTTCCTTCATGGGTTCCACCTCTTGATTTAAGGAGATATTCATACGCCCAATGCGGGATCGCCTGATGTGTGAAAGGGAGTTGTTGGGAGTTTGCCAGGTGCATGTCGTCTGATGAAGGGGATTCAGAATCACTCGATGTGTGAAGGGGATGTTGTTTCCTTCATGGGTTCTACCAGTTGATTTAAATGGGAGGGGAGATGATGATGATAATTTCGGGAATGGGAAGGGAGATGACGATGATGATTTCGAAATCGCCTGATGTGTGAAGGTGAGTTTTGTTGGGAGTTTGATTTCTGGATCACCTGATGTATGAAGGGGAGTTGTTGGGAGTTTGCCAGGTGGATGTCGTCTGATGAAGGGTTCGGGATCGCCCGATATGTGATGGGGATGTGTGAAGGGGAAGGGGGTGGGAGTTTGCTAGGTAGATGCTATATGATGAAGGGTTCATGTAAAACCCAC